>QJSC01006357.1:871654-928082 GCA_003697955.1 Calidris pygmaea
TTCTTTTTTTTTTTTTTTTTGACCCTGCTGGGACTCCAATACACCGAAAGGAACAGGCAGAATTGAAACAGGAGGGGAGGGGAGACAGGGGACAAAGCAAGAACTGTTGGGCTAGGTCGTAAATAAAAAGCAAGACAAAAAAAATATGATAAAAAATACAAGGCAACGCTATAAATCCCTCTCTCCTGTGTGAGCAAGCTACTGTGTTACAGAGCTGGAGGGGCTGTGAGACTTCTCGTTACTTTATAGTCCATGACGATCACCCTCTTACAGTGCCACAGGATAACAAGCAAATGTCCTGACTCCCATGAAGCCGCTCGTAAAAAGACGCACTACCCAGTCTCTGACAGTTCTCAGAATAAGAGAAGCAAAAAGAATGGGTTATTTCCCCCTCTGCCCCCCATAAACTCATTACTTATTTTGCTAATTGTGATTGAATTGTGTGCCGGGGCAGGGGGTGTTGGAAGATGAGGAGAAGGAGAGGGAGAGGAGGGAGCCTGAAGCCGGGGAGCCTCCTGCTTGTTAATACACAGGCAAAATGATATGCACATATACAGCTCCGAAAGCTACTGCGGGGAGGGAAGTAACACAAAGGAGCCATTTACTGCCTGAAAACTGTCTCTGAACAAACCCATTGTGTTAAAGTAATACAAATTCACAACACCTTCCTGCCTCTTTTCCCATCTGGATCTGGGCTAGCTTGGGTAAAGGACCCCGCCGCCTGGCCCAAGCCCCGTGCCCTCGGACCCTGGTGGAGCCGCGGCTGCTCAGCATCCTTCAGAGGTCTCCTCTGAGGGCCAAATGCCACGCTGATAACACAGAGGTGGGAGAGAGGGAGGGAGAGAGAGAATTATTTGGCCAGGAGACTCTTAAAAATCCATCAACTCATTTCTGGCCAGGCTGTGGGTTTATCTAGAGAGGCAATTTAAATCCAAGAACCAGAAGGAGGTATCTTTTGATGTAACATTTTGTTCTTTTTCTGAATACAAAGTTATTCCAGGCAATGCAGTTGGCCTGAAATAGTTATCAGTTACAAAACCAGGACTGCTCCTATCTCCCCTCCTTGTGCAATGCAAAGAAGATCCTCCCGCTGAGCTCCAAAGTAGGGGAAAAGCTATTAATTAAAAATAATTCTCCACGTTAAGGCTTGCTGCCTAAAGCTCAGTTAATATTAAGGAAATTCCAGCCGTTCACTCCCTGCTGCTGGAGCCTTTTCTTTCTTGATTTTGTTTTGCTAAGCTTTTTGAGAAGAAGGGAATATGGATATCGCCTCAACGACTCCGGCCCTTTCCTCCTCCTCCCAAAATTCAGGCTCTGCTCTTCCCCTCTTTGAGGAGGACCCAACCCACCAGCCTGGATCACCCTAGAGGGGAGAGCAGGTTTATTCACCTTCCACTTTCTTCTCAAGCTGAGGTGAGGTCGGGGAATGTCCCCTGACCTCCCTACCACCCAAGTGATTAGCACCAGCCAGAAGAAAAGAGTTTTCCCAGCTCACAGCAGGGTTGCCCCCCGTCCCCCCTCCAGCCCCATGCTCCCGCTGAGCATCACAGCTCTACTTCTTGAAATACCTGCCCTAAATTTCCAAGCTTCGTGCACACTCTCCTCAGCCCCGAACAGGCACCATCTCTTCCCGAGGAAGAGTTCACATCGCGCAAACCCATATCTGCTTCTCCAGCTACTGCCAGAGCCCCACAGACCTTCTGCCCCCAGCCCTGGGACGCATGACTTGGGTGATAACAGCTAATACAGGAAAAGTATCTTTCTTTTTTGCTTATTGATAGCAAGATATTTCATCCCACTGATGTTAAACATCACAGAAAACTTCTAAAACCCACTTAAAATAACCTTTTACATTTTATGGGGTATTGCTATGCTGTTCGGGAAATGCAGAAAGAGTACAAAAATGGAAACCCAAAGACAACAAGAAACTAATCAAACTTCAAAAACATTCTTTGCTGTGCTGGGGAAAGGTTGAAATTACATACTAAATGTTAAAGAACTGCAGCAAATAGGTTGATTTCAATAGTGACAACATGATCGCAAAATTCCTGCCATTACAATATCTCAAAATGCATTTTGCACTCTTATTTTCTGAACAGCTGCATACAGTTGAAAAAATTCACTCCGTTTCCATGATTTCTTCTGAATTCATGCAGCATGCAGGAATCTTTTAGAGAACGAACCCCCAAAAGCTTGTTTTATCAAATTCCAACTTTTACCATTTCAAACCCCATCATGCTGAAACTTGATGTACAAGCTGTCAGAACAAAAGCCTCATCTCTTCAGTGCACGTATTTTAAAGCCATTACTTTCATTTTTCAAACACCAACAAAAAAACCCCAGAAATACCTTCAGAATTTTTTATGATTCCCAACTTCTTTTTGAAGTTCCTTAAGCCTCAAAAAAGGTTTAGTTAAAACAATTTCTATGTTTTCAGGCAGTAAGTTTTTAGCACACGTTTTTAAGTGTGCTTTTCTAAATGTTCTTTTCTACTGAGATAAAGGTTAGGAGAAGGTAGTGACAGAGACAGTATATGATGGGGAAAAGTATTTCATACACCACTGTGAATTTACATATAGCTGTAAAATGTGTTATGCCAAAAAGTATTCCACTAGGACAGACAAATACCCTCTTCATTCTTAGTCTTACTAAGATGTGAATTTAGATCCTGATCCAATAAACTCAGACACATCGAGCTGAGTCTTGCTGAAATCATCGGGGCTGGGGATCAACTTAAATGTTTATTTACATGGGGATTTTGGTCCACAAAAGCAGCAGAGCTAGCACTAGAAAAAGGAAATCACCCATCATAGCAACGCTTTCTTTCAAAACCATCACTGCTCCACAGTGCTAACACACATCCAGCAAGAACAGGTGAGCCTATTCCCAAGGGAATTTCTGTAGGACTCCGAGTACCCATTACCTGGAGTTGACTACAGATCTCTATTCACTGATGATGCAGGATTCATACCGAATCCTTACCTCAGACCTAAGCTAGGAAGGAATGTAATGTTTTAAATTATGTCCTAGGCAAAATGTGGCAACTTATTTCAGCTGATTTTCAGCAACAGTGATGACGTAGCCCATGATGGTCACCCCCTTGTGCTGGCATTGCCACTGCCCCTTTCACAGAGAAAATTACTCTCTGCATTACTGCTACTACATATATATCCGCTATAACTACTGCTTAGACTCATCAACAGCACTTGAACATCTCTTTTGGTCCATCATGTAAATTGTATTCTTGATTTTCGAAGTCCTCATCCTTCCTTTAAAACTGACTGTTTACCCAGCCTGAATTCACACGCATTCACATTGAGTGTTCCAGTGAGTAATCCAGGTTGTTTCAGGGGCCACATCGATTCATCAGCAAACTGTTAACGTGAGCTCTTTAGAACCAAAAACCACAGGATGTTTTACTTGAGCTGCACGAGCAACGTCTTTCCCAAATCCCCGCTGAAGGATGCGGTGCTCCCTGTGAGCAGAGGAGTCGCTACTCATGCGGCTTCTGACTCACTTGTCTTTCATGGGAAGCTCACCCCAACTGCCTGCAAGAGAAATGGCTGAACACAATATCACTGCCTACGTAACTAGATTGATATTGCAATAAATACAAATCAAACACCACTTTTGATGTAAAAGCTACCAATTGAGAACTTCACTTCCATGTGAGGCTGCTTTTCATTTCCTACAGTGATATTAATTTCTGATTTTTCCTCCTGTCTCTGCAATTACTTTTTAAGCTCCGCTATTTCACATCATCAATCCCACTCGTAAGACTGCAAGTCACCTAGATGCCATCTGTTGAAAAACAGAGTGATGGAAAGTCTGAATAATACACTGAGCCAGGGCTATAGACGCTACATTTTGACATACTCAGAGGTGTAAAGCTGGGGGGAATGGGTTAATAATTACTTTACCTGAAACTAAATCAGATGTTCTTTAAAGGCCTGACCACAGGCTGAATCTAGTTTTATAAATAGCTTGGTTTAGTCTGGACTAATTCAAACAAACTAGTTATGCAAATATTCAGCACTCCAACAGCAAGATGCTTTCTCTGATAGTTCTTGCTTTAGCATGTCAATCTGAAACCTTGATTGCTTTTCTCACACTTCTTTGCATGAAAGGACATAAACAGCTATGAAAACCAGTTCTTTAATATGCTGCTCTTCAATTCAATTCAAACATACACTTATTGCAAAAAGAACAACATGAACTGAGGGGGAAAAAAAAAACCCAGAATGGAAAGAGCACCATAATGTAATAGCAAATGCAAAGCAATTTTCATTCCTGGATCCTGGAGGATTCATGTACAGAGCAATTTTTCTACTATATAGCAAAAAAAGGGATGAGGGGGAGGAGCACATATTTCCAGTAGAAGTTGGGGACAGCTTATGAAGGACTGCTTTTTAAACTTAAATGCTACATTTTTGCAAGCTTTATAAATCCACTGCTAATAATTTATATTTGGCATGACGGAGAGTGTATACATATTATTGCAGAGGACAAAAAACTCCTAAGTCTTACTGGCTTGGATTCTTTGACCTCAACAAGTTTAGTCTGAAAACATTTGTTACATGATGAAAAGCTTTGTGAGAATGCTAATAACGTTCTTAAAGGGTTAATGATGCCGAACTGATTGGCACTAAAAACTAGATTTCATTTGGTATAGTGACAGAGAAACTCTGCCACCAGGAGTACACGTTCATGCCCACATTATTATAGGACAATTTAGGTCATCTTATTTTAAATTTCATGGCTCTGTAACATAGATGTAAATCAAAGTCAGTGAGGCAAATGATGATTTTTCCATAGTGAGATTTTTATAGTCTTGATCTTGAAAATATGCTTTGGGCCCAAGCTGTCTATCAAAATCCTTTGAATTAGCCACAGGAGTTTGTGCTGCTGCTGCTGTACAATTAGAATCAGAAAACAAAGGCAGAAAGCTTTCAGAACAAGGCACGTCTCATCATTTTAAAAGCCTGGGCTATACAAACAATTACCATTTTTAAATTGGAATTTTTTAAGTTGGAATCATGAGCTGCTTGGGTCTAGTAACATGTGAATATTGAAATGAAGAGATTTCAAACTGAAATCCTAGGCACACCTAAGAGACTTAAGCAAATACTATATGCTGTTAGTGAGGCTCAAAACACTGCAAAGAGATACATGTGTTTACTTTGTGTACATATATAGAGGCACGTGTGTGTACATCTGCACAGATAATTTGTAATTGAAGAATTTCAAGTGTTTAATTGCATGATTGTAGCGTGCAGATTGAGTCACAGACAAGCAATTCCCTACTTTCATAAACACACCGTGAATTTGATGTATTGGTTGTTTGCTTTTTTAGACCTGATTTATCTGTCACTTTCATTTCCAGATTTGATTTGTTGGTCAATTCCTTTTCGAGATTTGACATATTGGTCATTTTCTTTTCAAAATTTGATTAAAGCATATTGCATAAGTCCTTTCAGATCTGTTTCTAAATATTACATATATATCTAGTATATATGTTTAAAATCTTAATTCCCAAACTTTCTTGATTAATAATTCATCTCTATCTTGGGCTAGTCCTTGTTATACATGAATATAATCTGAATTAGATGAAACAAGCAATTACAGTGGACATAAAATACAGTAAGTGTAGTTTTACAATAAATCGCACTCTATGAAGCTTTAAAGAGAGTCTGGAGATTTATAAAAAGCATTAACACAAAATAGGTAAAATTTGAGTTCTAGCTTTAACATTTTTACGCTCCAGAACTACATGCTGCAAAAGCAAACAGAAGGGAATTGGTGTCGTGCAGCTCGGGATTGCCCTGGGGACAGCAGAGGGGGGATCGCCCCATAAGGTACCGGGGCTTCGCTTGCCGCGATAAAAGCCACCGGGGCAAATCTCTGAGGAAAGAAGACATGCACAGAACCCCAGGAAGGGTCCTCTGGTCCCAGCTCTACACCCTCCCAAGCCAGAGCAAGGTGCCACATCACCCTTTGAAGTGGACGAGAACCTGATGGAGTTACAGGCTCCGAGGGGAAAGCGATGAGAGGAGGGAGGTGAGCCTTGACTTACTGGCCAAGCTCCAGCAGTGGTAATTAAATTCTGCCTAGCTAAATTCTCTCTGCACCCTCAACAAGATACAGGTTTGTTATCTACTTCCTAATCTGCCCCAAACTGCGGGCAGTGTTGTTTTATACAGCCAGACAGCTGCTCGGTTCCACTGGTGCGTGAAAGGAGCCGTATCCATCCATCTCTTATCTGCCTCGCAGGGGTGTTTTGAGGGCTAATTAATAAATATTTGGAAAGATGAAAGGCACCCAGGAAGTGCAAGGCATTATTATTTCACACTCACCTCTGAGCAGATCTCTAGATAAACTGTATGACCTGGGAATTCAAACAGTTACATGACTGTATTTCAGCATTAGCTCCTCGGATGGTTCACCAGACAAAAAAAGGCCCCATCCTGTCCAAGGCTGAGCACCTCCGAGGGGCGAGCTCAGCACCAAAGCTCCCACTGAACCCAAAAGGAATCAAGACAGCCTCTCGTTTTGGCAGGAGCAGCAGGAAATGCTTGGCCACTCACAGAACGAGGTTGCCTTTGAGGAAAATTCATTTGTGCCTTAACACACCTTTAACATTCCACATTCGTGGTAACAGCTCAGGACAATCACCACCAAAGTCAAAGGAAGCTTTTCCACTGGGTTTAATGAGAGTTGATTTGATCCTGAAAGGAGAAGCAGGAAGAGCAGCAGCTGCCTCTGAGGTCTTCACACAGTTTCCCTCTATCTACACGACTAGCCCTAGCAGTAAAGGTGTGTGCAGAAACAGGACATGGACATGCCGGGGTCAGAGCCAAGGAGGCATGCCCCTACCTTTGGCCCTGCAAAATTAATAAAATGGTAATAATAAAAATAGCTACAAGAAGTACAAGACTGGGAGCTGTTTCTGTAACACCTTCCTGTTAATCAGACGCCAGCGGACATACACATCTCCTGGATATCACAAGCCCAAGCATGACAGCAGTTGCAAGCAAAGGATCCATCCAAAGTCCACTGAAACTATAACAAAGAAGGATTTAGGAGGAACCCCGATATTCAATCACTATCACCTCTTTTCTGCATGACAGCTTGTGAGCAACACATCCCAGAAAGCTGTATCTTGGCTGGGTGACTCATCTGCCTCTTCCATTCACCGAATGCAGCATCACTTTATGTGGACAAGAAGAAAGCAGAGAAAGCTATTTAAAATTATACTTCCAATATTTGGCCTTTTAGCTGCAAAAGGCACCAATATAGACAGCCATTGCAAAAAAATTCTAGGGATGGACTAAACACTGCTATTGTTTTTGGTCACTCAAAATCTCATAAGGCTCACTTTTTTTTTTTTTTAATACTGTGATATGATTACAACAGTCTCACCCTTTGGAGAAAACACAGATTTCAAAATTGCTCAATGAATCTATGTACTTGTGTGTATTAAAATCTAGCATAGCATCACAGAAGCATGCAAAGAATTTCTCAGCCCTTTTCTAGAAGAACTAGCGAAGGACAGGTTGCCTGCTCCCCACAGCCAGCTAGCTACCTTGAATTTGGTGAGACCTAATTACCTGTTTCCCATAAAGTTGAGCAGCCCATTTCCTGGCCCCAGAAAGATCTGAGTGAGGGCAAACCACTCTCAGCAAAGGTCTTGAACTTGAGGACTCATAAGAAGACACCATAAGATGAAAGGCACATCTACACCTCAGAAGACGGGGTCCACAACCATATGTGTTGTAGGAAGATTTTAAAGGGTGGGATAGGTTGAGCAGCAAAGGCCTCTGGACTTTCACTGACTTTTTTTTTTTTTTTTAGTATCTCTAAAATGATCTGAGCTTCTAATTTTTATGTGCATCCAATAATGACTTCCTGTCCTCCTCAACCACTCCAAAAGTCAACGCTATGCTGTCCAAGACAAACCGCCCTCTTAAGAAGAGATAGGAAAAGACTTCTGCCCCAAGTGACTAACATCCAGCCCCCTCTTACTTTCCCAGCAGTGTTTTCCCCTCTCTTTTCCACTATGCCAGCATTTCCCACGCAGCCCAAATCCACATGCGAGTACTTCGCACAGCAGGGAGCCAATTCTCACACCACCAAATGCCAAACCCTCCAGAACACTTAAAACAAACACACGTTGTTGTCGCAGTTTGCATCCTGCACTTGTTGAAATGTAAAATGGGTCTAATACCTTGTTTTTCATCTGCTGGCTTCTCTCTGAGAGAATGTTTCAAGACAAACAGGTTGAGCGTGGGTACAACGTGGAAGTGGTTTCAATGAGGTTTTATACAACCTAGTTCCCACCACGGCTCGGAGAGCACCCGAGTAGCCCCTGCTTCAGAGGTGTTTGCTGGTGATGTGGGTGGCTTGGACCAAAGATGGGGATCTCATTTGCTCCGACTGGGCTTCCGAGAAGTGGTTCACCACTTACACTACACTGCAAGAGCTTACTGTGCTTCCAGCAACGAAATACAGCATCAGAGCCATCAACTGTCACCGCTTCCGTGTCGATGGAGTGCTGGACATGCTGCCACAGGAAATGACAAAATTACCCTTTCCAAAAATGGACAGGGTTTACAGTATTACTTGGGGAAAAAAAAAAAAAAGAAAACAAAAAAAGAAAACAACTAACCCACACTTTCCCCACCAATAACAAAAAGAAAGCTCCAAAGAAAAAAAAAATACCCCAACATCACAGCTCTTGGCTCTCGCTCTGTTCACCTATCGCTGTACAGAGGGCATTTACATCTAGAGGAAAACAAGGAACAGATGTTGGGTGATTGAAAAACTTGAGTCTTCCATTGTTTTATTGACTTGTCACCACAGAGAAATTCGCTTTAATTTACTTTAAAAGTAAATGACTTGATCTTCATAAAACTGGTGGCAAGTCACAGTTCTTAATGAGGATGTTAAACAAGGATTCTGTTTAACAACCAGAGGCACCAATTCCAAAAGCAATGCCTATTTGAACAGACACATCTATCTTCTCTTTTGAAACATGGTGGTTTATTTTCAAGATGTTCAACATACCCGGGGAAAAAAAGAAGCCTTTGAGCCCTTGAAAGCCTGTATAAAAGCTTTAGCTTTTTTTTTTCCCCCCTCCTTCATGATACTTGACTGTACCAGATTGTACCAAGTAACTTCCCTTTTTTTTTTTTTTGAAAGGAGTAATTTGTATCTAAATAGAGACCTTTTGAACCCTTAAACCCTAGTGGCTTCAAGATAGTCTACAATGAAACTTGAGGAAAAGTGAAAGAAGGAAAAAAACATGCCAGGAGTCCAGGGACTTAAAATTAGGGAAAGACACTCAACTTTTTGAAAATAAACTACCAGTTAGTGCCAGTCCTGGCTACAAGCCTTGACATTTTTGAGAGGATAAATTCAGTTCCCCAGGCCCAAACTCCAGTACTACCAGTTCAAATCAAGCAACACTGATGACTCTGAATGGGCATGGTGTCACCTGGGTACTGGAAAGCGAAAGGTCTTCCAACCACCTCACAAGCACCCCGGGGGTCACTTCCCATCATGGCCATCAAGAATACACCCATGGAAACAACAAGCCTGTGAGGCAGGAGGACTTCAGAGATGGGAAATAAAGATACCTCCTTCACAAAAAGATAATGCAGGGCTTTCAGAGGCTAGAGAAGAGACTGTCACCTTCATCACCTTCATATGTCCTCACTACACAAGGAAAAATTTCTCTGGAGCTCCTAATCCAAATGTGTTTTTCCCAGAGTTTGGCTGAAGTCTGAAGTGACCCATGATTTGTTTGCAGTCTTTCTTTACGCTACAAAACTCATACAACTATGGAAGAAATTTCACCTGCACCTTCCGGGAAGCAATTTGCAGCTTACAACTTACAGCTGATACTCAGTCAGATGAGTTTTCTACCAGCTAGATTGGCCACAGTCTCTGCCTCCGTCCGATCTGTCTGTCAGAATGACAGAGTGGAGTGGAGCCTGGGCATGGGTAATTCCCACATGGCCAAGAGAACCTTCTGGAACCCAGCACTTGCTCGGCCTCTGGTTCGGCAGAGTAACAGTACTAATACTGGAGGACCAATTTCCCCACGATTCAGAGAAAATGGCTCTAATTAGTCACAAGCACTTCTTCCCACAGCTCCCTGGAAGTCTCTCATCCAAGCATAGACAAGCCCTCAGCAAACTCCCTTAGTCTGAGAAAAGCTGAGCCTGAGGTGTTAACGGCTGTGAATATAATGCAGTTAATTTAATTGGGTTGTCCATCCTTGATATTTGAAAAGTCCCTTTTAAATGTTACAACTTTTTTTTAAACAATTGAGTTATTATTTTCTCCTGAACTCCATTTCCATTTTAATGCTGATGTTCAGTTTCTTTTGCAAATTGAGTGAAGGTAAAACTCTCCCAATAATATACCATCCTTTTGAACAACTTATTTCCTTTTGGTGCAGTTTTAAACAGATAGAGCTGTAATGGCCAAAATAAATTTTATCCCAGAAACGCAGAAAGCTGAAAGTTAAGCTTAACTTATAAACCTTTTTTAAGAGAGACAAAATCATGCCAGCCTTATCACCGTGACAGTCACAGTTGTTTAGATTTATTATGCAATGGTAATCAGGCTATACAATAAATTCGCTATAGTAATGCATTAATCACTTTGCAAAGAAAAATGAACTGCTGAAGGAAGACAATACATTTTTCTCTCTCTTCTTCCCCGTGGTAAAAGCTGGTCTCAAACTCCATTCTTTAGAGAAGGAAGCATATATTTTCACTTCTGCTGCTACATCTCTGATTTGAGCCAATGGCTCAGCAAGGTCACTCTCATTTTACTTCCTACATAACTGAGCTCCACCAATATTTCTCAATGAGATCTTCCTTCAGAGCTAGAAAATACCGAAGCTAAAACATCTACTTGACTTGTTAGCTGCTTTTCCTGATTCTGCATATACTTTCATTGTGTATAGAAAGTTTACACTTTTGGATGAGATAAGTATTTAAGTTGATTGAGGTGGATCACTGAGGGGATATAGATGTCCAAAAGGGTTTTATAAGAAAGGGGATGCTTTCAATGCAAAGCAGAGGTGGGACCTCAGCTGAAGCAAGAGAGATGATATCACAGATATTTGTACCGCAAAGGGACATTTTTATCTTCCTCTCACAAATGTATGAGTGTGAATACCCCAATCACCACCCTCCTTCAAGGATAAACTTCATCTATTATTCGTAAAAACTGTCACATCCCATCTCCAGAACTGGTAGGTGGTCTTTACAAGTGAGGTGGCAGTGTGTCCCACTGCATCCCTCCTAGCACCTTTCAACACAGGGTTTAGTTAAGACTTAAATCAGGAAGCCAAAATCCTGCAAAAATTAAATCCACCTCCAAGAGGTACTTTATGCTATTCTGCCATGCTGATTAATCCCACTGCAGAGCAATTTGTACCAGCATACACTAGAACAGAAGTTCCTGGGGAATATTTTCATGTGAGTAAATTCTTTTGTTTTGTTCCAGAACATCTCCCCACCAACCTCCCAGGCAAGACACTGGCAGGCAATGAGAAAAGCAGAATTAGCAGGATCTGTCTCCCCTCATTTTTCCAAGGAGCAAAGCAAATCTTTATTGATAGAGCACCAATGGCTTCTCTAACTTTAAAAAAAAAAAAAAAAAAAAAAAAAAGGCAATTTAGAGCCAAGACCAGGCTGGATGGGGCTTTGAGCAACCTGGTCTAGTGGGAGGTGTCCCTGCCCATGGCAGGGGGTTGGAACTGGATGATCTTTAAGGTCCCTTCCAACTCTAATCATTCTATGATGCTATGATTCTAACACAAAAGCCCAGGTCCGTGCAGAGGGTTGAAAAATCCTCTTGGGTCCACCTTCACCTGTGGCATTTTGGGAAAACTTCCATGTGTCACAACGGAAAAGTTGGATCTATCCAAACCTACGTTGAAGCTGGAAGGTTTTGAAACACTGGAGATGACCAGCAACATCAGCAGAGGGAAAGGCAGTGTGTGACAAAACCTGTGTGCGTGTAGCACCTTGAAGGTACACCCTAAGGTGCACCTTGCAACTGTAGAGGTTACACCCTATCTGCCATTTTTACTTTGAGACACACAATTATAAAATGTTAAACATGTTTCCTAATGCCTGTCAGTAAACTCAGGCTGCACATTGAACTGAAATATTGCCATTACCAGAGAAAATTCATGGGGAGGCTGCAGTTAACACTCCCAGTTAAAGAAACGCTCCCTTACCCTCCATCCCACAGAATAAAAATTATCAGAGTAAGAATTAAATTATTCCCCTTTCAGACGTTGTAAAGCCTCCAGGCAGCATCCTTACAGTCCCTTTCAACACAGGTAAATTGAATTCCAGCAAGTTTACTGTATCTGGACTCTTCAGAGGAGATATTAAATAACAAAGGCATGACCATAACCTCGGAAGAAAGGCTGAAAAACGTGGAGTTGTTTAGTCTAGAGGAAAGGAGGCTGCAAGAAGCCACAACAGCCTTCAAATATGCAAAGGGTCAGTGCGAAGAGGAAAGGAATGGGCTGTCCTCGGTGTCCAGGACATAAGGGACCTGCGCTGCAGGGTACACAAGGAGAAATGCTTTTGAGAAGGGATGGTGGTGAAGGTCTGCCAGGGAGGCTCCAGGGAGGTGTCACGCTCTCCGTGGGGGGCTTTAATGACAGGTTATGCAAATATCCGTCAGGGATAATGCGAGTCTGTCTGACCCTGCCTCATGGCGCGGGGATGGATTACATCACTCTGGAGATTTCTTGTAACCCTATTTCATTTATGATTTTATACAGCAGAGGCCCCCAAGGGTAATTTCCCCCACTGCCCAAGCTTTTCCCTTATCTATTCAGTGCTGGCACATCACTTCTTCCCACTACCCAATTACCTGCTTTGGGATGTGCTCCCGTAAATGGAAAAGCTGGTGTCTGCCGGGCTGCGGCAGGGGCTTGCACCACTCAGATCTGTCACCTAATTCTTATGGAAATAAGTGAACGAATGGGAGGGTGGTTGGTGTAAGAATGTAAGAATTTGGGCCAAAGTTTGAGGATTGCTTTGAGACTAATTGTGCTCAAAATATGTAAATAATTCTAAAATTTCGTGTGGATTTGCCCGGCATCTTCAAGGGTATGTGGCTTTCTGGTGTTTGAGGGAAAGCCTGAACAGGGCACGCTGCCTGGCTCCTCTGCCCCCAGCCAGGCTTTTCTTGGTGGGGACGGGGTGGGTATGGGGTGGGACAGCAGTGTAAGTAGCCTGTATAGACCCATAGAATGGTGAGAGTTGGAAGGGACCATAAAGATCATCTAGTTCCAACTCTCCACCATGAGGAGGGACACCTCCCACCAGACCAGGTTGCTCCAAGCCCCATCCAGCCTGGCCTTGAACACCTCCAGGGATGGGGCAGCCACAGCTTCTCTGGAAAACAAACAACTTTAAGAAAAACATAAAAATAAGTGGAAAAAAAGCGAACCAATGCCCTTCCACTTTAGCCTCCCCAGTTTAATTTCTTGCAAACTTTTTCCTGCTGTATATGCCATGGTAATCCATAATCTGAACTTTTTCGGTGCATTCTCTCACCGAACTAAAGTATTTATTTTGCAAATTAAATTAGCTTTCTTGATTGCAAACTGGGAAAACTGAAAAGTATATAATAAATTGAAATAAATGCTGAAATGGATGATATGTCCATAAATAATCCTTGCACTTAATCCAAAAACCATTAGGTAGTTGGAATGATAACTGATTTAACACTACCCACTTAGTTTACCTTAAATAACACGTTATTACAATTCAAGACTTAATAATAAGGACAATCTGGACTAAAACCTTCATTTGGAAATAATTGCAAAACTTGAGAGTTTTTTTCCTTTTCTTTTCAAAAACAGACTTAATTAAAAACACAAGATGAAATAAATATTTTAGGCAACCAGCAACAAAATGGGAAAATACCATGTGTTTGGAGTTTTAGTGCCCTCCGAGTGCTGGAATTTATTTGCAGCAAGCAGAAAATAGACAGCAAGCATAAAAATTCAGCAGATTCCCGCTAGTAAAATTATTTATCAAGCTAACAAGGGAGGAACCCTTCTAGTAGCAACAAGCCAGCAAGGAAAAGACGTGCCTTTATATTTTACCTTTGGGTTAGCACACCAGTAAAAATGCCAACTGACAAGCACTTCACATAAACATTTCTTTCTAAATGAGCTGCCTTGTTAGAAAAAAAATCTAAGCAAAGGAACGCTACAGTCAACAGACAGAAAAACCCAGGATGCATACTACATTGCTCCATATTACAGAAAAATATAAATAAAGACATAAAAATAATGTTGATGCATAAATGACTTTAATAAATTAACACTTCATTTTGCATTTAAAATAACTACTTGGGCTATAAATCTATCTTATATTCCTTCTTGGTAGAACTGAAGCTATCCCAGTTACCTATTATTTAAATCTTTCTTACCTCTGGAACTAAATGTATACACAAACACACACAAATATATATATGTGTGTGTGTATATATGCACTCACTGCGCTGTTGTTAGCTGTGCTACTCAAGCCCCATCACAATATTTATCGTATATTTATTTTACGACTGAAACCCTGAAGTCGGTTTTACAGTTTAGTTTAACCATACCAAACTTTGATTATAAATTATAAGTGGCTTTATTGCAGCCTGAAGAGGCAAAAAATTTGGAGACACTCGATTGCCTGATCCCAATTAAATTTTAAAGAAATAGTAAAGCGACACACATTGGCTGAAGAGCTGAGCTCTAAGGAGAACAGCAAATTGCTCCTGTCGGCTGTACGGCAAGGCTATACCCTCCGAGCACTTCTTTGCTAGAATAAGCATTTGACAATTGTCAGCAAGCTTTAAAATAAAACCAAACTAAACAAAAGAAAACAAAACCCCTAAAAATCCCAAGGATCTTTCTCAACCATTATTATTTTCATTGCAGTAAAAAAAAAAAAAAAAAAAAAAGCTTGTGGGAGGGTAGGGGGCAAAAATCAGACTCAGCATTTCAGCTGATTCTGTAACTCGGGAAGTAAACCCTGCCACAGCTGTTGACAAGGAGGGGAAAAAAGGAAAGTTTTACACTAAACTGAGTGGTCAGAGGGATGCACAGGTTGGAGCAACATTTCTGACTGATCTCAGATGATTTTTTGGCCACAATTATAAGTCAGATCCTGTATTACTCACTCAGAACTCCGACGGCAGGCAAGAAAGCTGGGGAAAGGTGTGTGGGGGGGAACCAGACAACCGGAAAAAAAATAATATGTCTTTTTTTGAGCTTTTGCTCCCCTCAAAGCCTGGCATTTGCCTCGCCTCTGCAGCAGCTCACAATGCAGGCAGAGAATGCAGCATCTCCCACTCCCTGCAGCAGCGCCCCGGGGCTGCTGCTCCAGCCGACCCCCTGCATTTCTGGGGCTGGGGGAGAGAGTCTCCAGCTCCGACATTCCCACCCAAGGGCCCGATCCTGCATTCTTCTCACCCCCAAAGACTCCTGCCAAAACAATGGGAGTTTTGGGTGTGCAGGGAAAATGCCGAAGTGAGCTGGCATTTGTTAACTGCTGGTGGATTACATTAATATGAATATTTGTCTGTAGGGGACAAACACTTTTGAGAAGCGAGCGCAACATTATGGGCAAAACATCAGCAATAATAACAAAAAAAGAGTAGAGAGAAACTTCATTGATGTAAACCATGAAATAAATAATATATGTCAACTTTTATGTTTCTTGCCTTTGATCTGGGTACAGCTGACATTAAGACCAGGAATTGATACCTTTTTAGCTGAGAAGACACAAGATGTCAAGTTATATTTTTTAGTGCAAGGCCAACACGTGAAAACAAAGCTAAAAGAGGTGAAGAAGTGAGCATAACAGAAAACATAGAGATTATCTCTTGTCATTGGGAAAGAAAACGATGGGAGTTTCCATTGAAGCTGAGTGGTTAATATAACGCTGCCTTCACTTTGCCATTCTCTCCTTATTACAATATAATTTGGGTCCAAGTGGTATGGAAATAGATCGTTACTGAGCACGGCAAAGGAGCGCTGCGGGTAGAGCCAATGCAGAATGAGGTCTACAAGATGCACACACGTATGTATTCCTCGCTCCCTGCCAGCCCCTCGTTTTTAACTCCATCGTAAAGCTGCTTGAAAGCACACGTAAAAGCATCCATTAAAAGGCATTACATTAAAGCTCCATCGCATCCTGCCCAAGTGACACAGGGGTGAGCTGGAGCACCACCACGGAGCACAGGGCAACGGCTCTTACCTTGGCGTTGGTGGGACCGAGCCAAACTGGCCTTGGCTTTACTTTCTTGCTGGGTTTTTACCCTCACCAACCTTCTGGGACAGGTCTGAGCCTCTCCATCAGCTCCTGACCACTTACACCAGGTAACTGGGAGCAGAATTTGGCCCCAGGCGTCAGTGCTGGGGCCAGTGAGTTGTCAGTGAGTTGTTCCCATCCACACTTCCCCATCTAAAAGCACAGCCAGAAAAATCACCAGCACGAAGGAAAAATGGCACACATGATTTTCTCCTCTTTAAAAGGCACAGCCCTCCCAAGGGCAACAGCCCTTCCTCTGGGAGACTCCGGATGCGCTACCGAGAACCCCTCTCCCTTTACAGCCCGGCCTCGTTAATCATTTACACGCCTTCACACCCTCCTTCCTTAATTTAGCCTAGGCCCTAATTACAGCAACTTCAGCGGGCTGGTCTTCATGCAGAAGGGTTGGGGAGCCGGGCTCTGGGATGTCAATAACCCAGCACAAAGCCTCTGCACAACACGGAGCCAGCTATTTAATTACCTATCACGGCTAACAAAAGCTCCCTTTATTTTGATTAACTTTGAGGGAACAAGGTTCCCCACCATCAGAGTATGTTTAAATAATTACACAATACAGACTAACATGCCTGGAAACACAAGAAGAGGGGGAGTAGGGAGAGAAGAAAGGGAAAACGTGAGCTCAGCCTCGCTTCCCAATTTAAACTAGGAATGACCTCAGGGTCAATTTTTCAGAGTATCTCAGATCAATTCAATTCTCACCTCCGCTGCCTACCTGCTAGCAAATGAACTTACTGCGCCTTCCAATAGACAGAAATGACTAAAAGGAAATCGCATTTAGCTGCATCTGAATAACCATGGTTATTAGATGATGCGTGCAGAGGAAAAATTACCATTTCCCTTCTCCTTCTCCTCCTTGTGATTGTCATTCTCACCTCACTGGTGATTAAGATGTAGGATGCTCTCGCAGATTGTTAATTAGGTGTTAATATCTGCAAGGGGCCACAGCAAGCTCCTACACCTGAGGTCATTTCTCAGAAGTCGGGCTGTCTCCGGTGACAGTACCTGTAATTCCCATAGCTAGTTTGATTCCCACTCAACAGCTGGAGCTAGTGTTTCTTTCATGTCTGGTTTCATTTCCTATCTGAAATTATATGAGTGCTAATATCTTTATTATCTTTACCGTAGAAGTGCAATGCCGGAGCATGGCACAGCGTGTTGTTCATAGGCTTTCTTTTTTTTTTTATTTTATTTTTTTTTTATTTTCCCACGGCATTTTCAAAACATTTCAAGCAAAAATCTTCATGGTTAGCAAATTTACAGCTGAGGACTCCATTACGCATCAGGAGGGGTAGAAGGCAGGAGGGAAACAATAATAATTTGAGGACGGAAGAAAAGAAAAACTGCACAACTGCTGAATGATAATGGCTCAAACCTTGGGAAATAAAGGTAATGGCAGGAAGGGGAGGAATTACAAGGACAGTGTGACCTCTGCGTGTCTTGCAGGTGCACGAGAGTTATTCCATACATGTCTGCACACATATAGGTATTAAGGACACATTGTGTTTAAGAGAGAGAGGGGGCATGTAACCGAGTCATGGTTTTCCCTACGTTTTGGTTCATTCAAATTATTCCTGTGTAATTCAGAAAATTACCAGCTCCCAAAGCACCCAATCTTTGTCCTCGTGGGCCGGTGCACTCAGGAGACTAAGTTCTCATCCCAGCAGAAACAGTGCATGGGACTTGGGCAACACCGAGGATTTCTCATCCTCGGGTATGAACTGAGGTGAATGACAAGTGCTTCAATACACCAGCTTTCATTAAAAGGCTTCAAGGAACATTACAGCTATTTTTTTTAACTCCCACAAAAGCCTAGAAGGTAAGAATTAATTATAACTGTGTAAACTGAGATATAAAGAGATCAACGGTAACAGACCTTTAGAAGAAACCTAAGATAACAAGTTTAAAGTGCTTCAGTATTTTGCTGAATCTCGAATCAAATAACTGGGTCAAAGTCTCACAAGTGAGTCAGACTGTAACTCCCAACTCCCGGTTTCTTCACTCTCTAAACATCGGGACTATATGTGGAAGCCTGAGAAGTAATTTTATATGTGGGATGTTAAATCAGTACTTTTCCTGTCTCATCAATCTCCTGTATTTTGGTACAGTGTGAATCATTTGGTAAGTGGCACAAATTAGAAAACCCAGAAGAGATGTTAAAAATATTTCAATTTTTTTTTTTAGGACTTGACTTAAAATCCTCTATTAGAACTAAACAACAGCAAAAGCCACATCACTGGAAAATATTGTAGAGCTTATTCTAAACACAGGGAAAACTATTAAATTTACTTTACCAGGAATTTGGGGGGAGTAGAAACTGTCACATACAGCATGTACTTTCTCTTGGTCATAAAGACTCAAGATGTTTTCGTAGTGCAAATTCATAGGAATGAGCTAGAAAAGAGTTTGAGACATAGTGAAGTTGTGCTTTTTTAAAACACTTGAGAACATTTTTTCACCTATGTAAAATGACCTGTAAATTGTAGAAAATATGTTTGGGGAAAGAAAAGGAAGAGAGGGAGAAAAAATGATCCATTTTTTTTTTTATCAAGAATAACATATCGCATTCCATTTGAAATAAAAGATTCTCATTTAGACCTAATATAGCACATCTGCTTGAAAAATACATACAAGGCTGCCATTGACTGCAATGGGAAACTTGCCAATAATATTTCATGGAAGTTATCTTGATATCAGCTTTAGAAAATAAAGACATTATAAAGGGAGCTCTAATTCAACAATGGGAAGTTAAAAATAACTTACTCAAGCGCAAGGAAATTTGATTGTTTTCACAGTTCTTCACTTTAATTTTCAATTTTATCAGATGTATGGTCTGAGGATAAAATAGGCCATAGTGTCTAGTTTACTGTGGCTTGACATCGCAGGCTGTTGCCATGAAAAGAAAAATGTCACAAACAACAGTCTGACTCGATTGCACGTCAGAACTACACATGAGCAGGGTAAGGATGCAAAAGGTCTTGCACAAAACACAAATCTCTTTTAAAAATGCAGGTGCAAATGCAGGAAGAGCAGGGAAAAGTAAGTAAATGTACACTTTAGGAGTGCCATGATTTCCCCTGTGTGAAAGGCCTTATAGGTAAACTGGAAAAGGAATAGAAAATATATTTCTGTCTGCTCCTTATTCTCCCCTTAGTTTTTGGGCTCATCCATATGGGGAATTATAGAGGAAACTATACACAGCAGTGCTATCCATTCCCTGGGTGGACACTCCTACTCTAGAGTAAAAGTGGATTTTCCTAGTTAATTTATTTTATTTTGAAAGCAGTCTCAGCTATATTGGGGTGAGGAAATCCACCCTTACTCATGAAAAAGAACATCCAGGGAGTTCACAGCATGGTATGAGTGCAAATCTTGCTTTTTATTAGTACAAACTCCCCTATAGACATTCCCTTTGTGGTGGAAGTGCGTGCCCCAGGAATTCAACAAGGACTTTACCAAAGCCTGCAGGAGCCCACCCTGGGACCTTTCCTCTCACCTGAGGTGTAGGTAGGATGCAGTTTAGACCCCAGGGTCCACCATTGATGCATCCTGTCCTTGGAGCTCTACAAAAGTCCTTCAGAGCCTCTTCAAAAACCAAAACATGAAGTGTTACACACAGTGATACAAATCACCAGGTTGGGTTTTTTTCTCTCACATTTCATTTTTAAGAGGAAGCCTGGCTACAGTTTTTATGCCAGAACCAAATTCTACTTTCCAACATCATCACGCTGATCAGGAAATAGAGGGATATTTTGTTCCTGTTGGTTCCACTGCATTGGCGGATGGAAAAGCTCTTCTGCATCAAACAAAATAGACTGAAGAAGGATAAAATATGCCTGGGGTTATGTATGTGTTGTGGGGGACATTCGCCGGAGCTGCTAGGAGATGGAATAGGCCCACAAATGGCCCTTGGAAAACAGCAGTTGCCTTGTAAAATACCACAATGTACCCTTAGTGGTATTTTATGGGACAGCAACTAATTTTGTTACCGGTATAACAGCGTATAGCATAAACATGGATTTCATCCTGTAGTGCTTACTCTGAAAACTCCCAGCAATCCCTCCAGGCTCAAGGGCATGGAGTGACACCACCGACTGACCTCCATGGACCTACTACCATCTGACCCACGAGAGACAGCATGGTGAGAACCTCTTAACCAGTAACCACCAAATACTCCAGTCGCACTCATAAAATGAATTGCCTTGAAATACTAGAAGTATGCCAGAAATAACATAATTCCTTCAAAGGAGTCAAGTTAGTAAGTTAGACCACGGAGACCACTGTCCACCACTATAAATGTACAGTCTTAAATTCCCCCAACCAAACCACCTCCATGAATATCAAGTAAAAGCGCCTCCAGAGAGCACAGAGGATTGGAGTTCTCATATCTAAGCTTATTATTCCTAATATCACAGAGACACTTCCCTGAATTGTCCTTCTCCTTCCCAAATTCCCCATCTGACCAGATGTCTTTCTCTCTCTTGCTTTCACCTGTCAATCATGTTCACAGCTGAAATTTGATTTCTCTCCCAACAGTAACCTTAGATGAAATATTACCATAGGGGTCAGAACTGTCTGAACCTTGCCATAAAAGTTCGTTAACTCTTCCGAGACCCAAGAGCTATTTGCTTAAAAGTAACAGATTTTGCTGCTTGCTGGTGTGGTTTTTTGGTTTGTTTTTTTTTTAATAATATGTGAAAGCACAACCACAAAATATTGGAATGAAGGCACAAGGAATTGTCCCAGAGAGCAGCAGGCTAAGCAAGTCCTGAGATCACAAGTGTCCATCAGGAAAAAAGCTTTTTCTTTTTCATTATATGGATAACAAGAAAGTATATCACTTATTTATGTAAATCTAACAGTCACATATATAAACTACAGGAACCACGAAAGTTTTCCTGTGGGATTATTGAAATTAGAAAAATCGCACGAGGAACAAGGTGACGGAACATGCGCTGCACCTTTGCAATGAAAATACGTACCTAATGTACTTACTTCAGCTAAATCACGACTTGGCTCGGTTCTTGCAAAAAACATATTGCACTTTAAGCTCCCCCAGAAAAAAAAACAACCAGGAGTCTAGTTTCCCTCTCATTTACAGTGGTGAAACACAGGCGGGGGGGAGAATAAAAAAGCACTTCAGGCAAAACCCCACCCAGGGTGTTCCTCAGGGAAGTGAGAGGAGCATCAGGTTCAAAATTAACCTCTCCTGGTGCTCGTTAAGAAACTATTCCCGCAGCCTATACAGCAACAAAAACTCCTCTCGGTGCTATTTAATGTAGAGTCTAGAGCACCAATCACATCTTCCCTGTCCTCACTCAAATTTTAAAAAGTAAAAATTAAAAACTAATAAATAATAATAATAAAACAAGGTTAATTCCACGAGCTAATAAAATTCAGCTGTTTTCTGATAGCAGTTAACTCTTGATCAAAGTGTGGTAGGCTGTACGGCAGCCTGTGTTTTTAACTAAAACAGGAGGTTTCATAAAAAAAATTCACACAGGAATCTGTCATTGCAACCTTAGTGCTCATTTAAGCCACTTAGTATTTTTTTATAGTCAAGGTCAATAAAAATCAGATTCCGTAGAAAAAATAAAGTGCCTGTTTGAGTCTAGCAGGGGAAGGGACTGAAAGTTTAATTCCCACATTTTCATTAGCGGCGTATTTTTTAGTCAATGTTGACAGACTGAATGAACACGAATTTCCAGAGGAAAGCAGTGCCGTGAATTAAACTCTATTGTAATTTGTAAGTAGAGAAGTCGTCTAACACAGACTCATGATTTTCATCAAGATCTGAGAGGGATCTTCAGAAGACCCATCCTTAATCCCCGTAGCTGATGTCTGAAGCGCTAGCATTTGAAGAAAAAGAAAGAAAACATTTGCAAAGGATTATATATGAGATGTGGGACACGGGAGAGCTGTCTGGCTGACAAAAGTACAAAGCCCCATCACTGCGAAATGGTTCTTGTAGGCACCTGAAAGTCAGGCTCATCCAAAAGCCCGGGAAACTGCACCACAGACTGTCACCGGCTCCCCGGGGCTGGACCAAACAGCACCGTCTTAGCAGCAGAAAACAAAGCAGTGAAATTACCACCCCTCCTGAAATATGTCAAATGGCTAATGAAAATGAAAATTAAAACATACCTTTTTTTTTTTTTTTTGACCTCAGGTAACAGGGATTTTCACATCACCGTTGTAGATGATTCTCTCGGGTACCTGATTTAGTAAATATATTAAAATAAACCATTATTAAGAGGAATTTTTAACATTGTAAAATGCATCTGTCATGCCATGATGGCACAGAATAGGACCTTTTCTATTCAAATCCTAAACTAAATTTAGAAAGTCTCTTGTACTGTTTATTAACTGTGAGCGAGTGAAGAAGAAATTAACACAGTTTGAAGTGAAACATTTCTAGCTCACACGTCTAGTCTTTACTTCACATTAATAACAGGAGACTCTTACTGACAAATTACCTTAATAACACATATTTTTGCCTCACCAGAGAATATCAGCTTCTAAGACCTGAAAGCATGTAGCTTTCTGTATTTCTTTCTTAATGATTGTTATTAGCTGCACTAATGTAATTGGCAAAATAATAATCAATTTTTGTACACACTCCATTATTTTCCAGACAGTAGTTTAATAACAAAAGCAGGGCTGTCATTTCTCCCTGCGGTTACTCACACTGTACAAATTCACCCTGTCAACACATATTTAAAATCTAATTTAAAAAAAAATTCAACACAGAGTGAATCTTTGTACAATAAGTGAGATAAGTCAGCGAGTCAATCCACATTTCTTAAATACGGATATTTTGTTGTGTCCCTTACAGTTAACTTTCTCTCCCCGAGTGTGCACACACAGGCATATACATATATTTTCTATAAACTGCCTGCAGGAATGCTTCAGCTCCAGCCATTTATTGTAACCATACAGCATCAGCAGAGCAAGGATAAACCACAAGTCTGATCCGTTTGAATTAAATAAAAAAAAAAAGAAAAAAAGGCAAGACAAACTATAGGCGCTTTTTCAGCATTTTGATTCCAGATCAGCTCTGCAGCTCTGAAAACAAAGGTCCTCGGCAGGTTTGGTGCTGATTGAATGAGCCCTCTCCCACATCCCACCCAAAGGTGGGACAGGTGCACCGAGACGGTCCCCACATGCCACTGAAAGGAAGGTTTCCTTGGTTTTTTGGTTTGTTTGTTTTCTTTTGGGTTTGTTTTTTATATTATTATTTTTTTTTGAGAAAGGGGACGGTGCTTCCTTAAATGCAATACTTGGCACGCGGCCCGGGATCTCTTAGAGCAAATGACTCCCGTAGACCTTTGGTGTCATCTTCCTCAAGATGACCTCTGCTTTCACGCCAATCGGTGAATCCAGCCTCTAATTAATGCGCGGGGCCGAGAGGAACGGGTGCTCCTGCCTCGCACCTGAAGAGCATCCGGAGAACGATGTGGGCAGCCTGCTTTTAGCAGCCCCAGACTCTGCTGTGGCCACCCCTGCTCCAAAACCACAACCCTTCAGCCACATCGCAGGAGACCTGAACCAGGGTGGCATCACCCCGCGTCCACCTGCAAGGCACATCGATTCATTTAGCAGCTCTATTTAACTATCGGTTTGTTAATAAGGATAGAGTCACAGAAAGTAAGACAGCACGAAGGCAGGCAGAGACACTAAGCAGATTTATTAAGTATAGGAGGCTGATCACTTTCCCTCATTTTATCCGAGTTGGTGCAAGAGAGTTATACTTCAATAAGTTTTCTACTCTATACTGTGCTATTTTAAAAGGATTTCACAATAAAGGAAGCTGAAAGACTGCGCACAGTCTGGAGACCGTATCTGGTGTGACATGAATATAGTATTTAAACCAGATTTAATCTTACAGCATTCCCTCCTCTACAATGACTTTGCAGGAGGAAACCCTACGGAAAGGAAAAATCTGTTCATCCCACACCGCGAAACACTGAATCGCATCGCAGGCTCCAGCAGCTCTTCCTACATATTAAAATGCTTTCACCAGGGAATTTGGAAGCAGTTAAGTTGGGAGCCGGGGCGGGGGGGCGAGGAAAAAAAAATTAGGCCTTGTTTGGTTCACTTTCGGGCTCATTGTCATTGTCACTAACGTTTCACTGCCACAGCCCCGAGCGCGTGAGGGAGCAGGGGCTGTTAGCAGGGAGCACCACAGCTTTAGAAGCTGATACCAAAAAATAAACCTGATTTTATCCCCCATCCTCTTCAGCATCATGCGAGCCCACTGCCAAGGTCTTGGCAAGAACTTCTCTTTCCAAATCGTAGAAGCGGGGTTCAGGCTGCGGGGAAGTGATTCTGCCTGCTTTCTTATAGAAAAGGGCCTTAAGCTTATTCACGTATACATTCCGAGATGCATCCACACAGACTTGGGAGACTCGGCCTCGGAAAGTGCCGTTCTCTGTACTTCAGATTCTTGAAAAGCCATGAAATGCAAATCCTGCCTGCTCCCCATCTTGCTCCCTGCAGGGACCTCAGGGCCTGATCCAAAATGTCATTTAAAAAGCTCCCTTTTATTGCAGTTGGGGTTCAGATTAGTCTCCGTGTGAGCACAGGTGAAAAGAAATAAAGGAAGGGAAAAGATAAAGAAGGAGAGGGGAAGAAATTGAGAATGAGAAAAGAAAAGAGAAAGGAAGAAAGAGGAAAAGAGGAAAAGGGGGGGAAGGAAAAAAAAGAGAGGAGAGAAGAGAAGAGAAGAGAAGAGAAGAGAAGAGAAGAGAAGAGAAGAGAAGAGAAGAGAAGAGAAGAGAAGAGAAGAGAAGAGAAGAGAAGAGAAGAGAAAAGAAAAGAGAAAAGAAAAGAAAAAGACAAAAAAGGAAGACTGTGAGCAAAATCCCAGGGAAGTGCTCCGTGAACATACCTAGGGGACGGCCAGCCAGCTGAAGGGACACACCGGGCTAAGCTTGGGATGCACGGACGGATCCTTTAGTNGAAGAGAAGAGAAGAGAAGAGAAGAGAAGAGAAGAGAAGAGAAGAGAAGAGAAGAGAAGAGAAGAGAAGAGAAGAGAAGAGAAGAGAAGAGAAGAGGAGAATGGCCTCAGCCCTAAAATAGCACTGTAAAGGGCGTTTTACTTGGAACTTTCTTTCAGCTGACATCAGTCAGGGTAAGAAAAAGATTTCAGTTCAAAAGTGTAAAACTAAACCAGAACATTTAAGGCCGGATGTAACACTCAGATCTATTTGGTGTCTTGAAAAAAAAATGAAGTTCCACCTGGACCAGAAGTTTAATGTTTTTTTCAGCTTCAGAAACATTTGGTTTGTGTTGGTGTCTTTGACCCTGGATAAGACAAAGGCAGCACACAACTCAAGACACACTCAGAAAAATAAAAGCAACTGAAATGCAACAGCAGCTACTGGGTTATTTTATTTGTGCTGAGTTGGAAATTTCAGGAAAAGCCAGTTTAGAATAGTTTAAGCCAGGCTTCTGATAATCTCTGATGTCCAAAGCCAATGCCACTGGGAATTTTCTAGCAAAGGCAACAACACTGAAATTTTTTAGTACAATGTATAGGAAAGAGACCATCCCCTTTTTTGTCCAAAAGCCACAGTTTCATCAATGGAGCTCTTTCAGTCATGGCTTGAAAAACAAAGTAGGCTTTTATGTGTATTTTTGTTAAGCAAGACAACATAGCAAACCTACAAGCCACATGCCTGTGCTCTTCAGTAGAAAATAGGTTTGTCTGAATCAGTACTTGCAATAATGCATCTTAGGACTACCCTGTGCTCAGAAAATTCAGTGGAACTATTATGCTACTCTGACCAAGCAGTCCCCTTTTTCCACCAAATTGTCCATTGTGGATCCAGACTGCAGTACATAAAATTGACAGCAAGAAACTTGCAGATGAAATTTCACCTAAACTTAAGAAGTGAACATCCTTGCTCCAAATGTAGACATGGATGAGGAAAACAATGCCAGCATAATGGGAAGAATATAAGTAGGAACTTGGGCCAAGTGATAAGACCACTCAGTGATGAGGGGTAGGTGGATTTTTTACTTATTCGTTCCAGTTGTTTCTGTTTCCAATACTCTTTTATGCAACTAGAGATGTTTTTCAACCCTAAAATACTCTCCACAGACTAACTAGCATTGAGAAATTCTGAAACAAGTGTTCTCAAAACAATATCAGACATATACCACAGTTACTTATTATAAAAACGAATGCTATCTCCAAGAGGTTGGCTTCTTTAATTAGAGTGACTTGTGTGGATAAAGTGGTCCACTGGCAAGTGAACAGATTGATGATCTGCTAATCACTTTCCTGATTCATAATTCTAACCATTATGCGACTTAAAAGATGTTTCATCTTTGTACGAACATAAAATGGGAAAGAAGGGGTGAGGGAAAAGGAAAAACAAGTCTTTTCATCAGGCAGGTTTGTACATGCTTACCCAGCTCTTCTGTTCTGGTTTTAAGTCAGAAGAAAAAAAACATTGAAACATAAAGCAGTGTGGATTGTATGGAAAATTTGACTCAGATCAAGTGCCTGGCCAACACCACAAAATGGACTGGAGACAAATCTGATAATTAGAAAAAGCAGTGAATAACAAAATATTTTTGACTCATGCCATATCAGGCAGACTCTGAAAATTCTCAGAGGCAACAAAACAGGAGTTCATTCCCCACAGCTTACTACATTTTTATGCTAGAGCAATGCCACTGATTTCAGGGGTACTTTAGTGGTGTAATACTGGAGTCAGGAATTAAGCCCAAGCTAACCTTATTCTTCCATGGCAGTTCATTTTCACAGCTATTTACTCAAATTGCACAAATAATCAGGTAAACCAGGAGTGACCACACTTACGTCAATTTTATACAACTGACATAAACAAGATTAGAAACACTCCTATTGTATTAATCTGATTTACAGTGCCTGGGATTTGTTTATGTTTTCTTTTTAGACCAACTGGCCAGGGTAAACACATATGCTGACCAGTCTACAGCAAGGGTGGGATAAACATCATGGCCATCACACAAGGGATACCATATAGGGGTAAGTATGTCTCATGCCTGTTTTTCATCTACTGCTGCTGCTGCCACTGCCAAGCTGAGCAGGTAGTGGAGGCTGGAAGGCACAGTGATAAGGGCTAGAAAAGAGAAAAGATTTGCCAGAAAGTCGTCAAATAAGAGCAAGAATAGAATAATGCCTGTGGAGGAGCCAGAGCACAAAACAAGGACAATACCAGGTAAAAGAACCCAGAAACCGGCTGGACCAAGCAGTAAAGTGGATAGATGAGGAAAGATTCCAGAAGAAGCCAGAGCTGAAAAGAGATAAAGCAACAGGCAGTATGAAAGTGGAAAACAAGTACCTGAACAAGAATCAAAAATGAGGTAAGAGGATACACAACCTCTTGTCACAGCTGTTGCATAGTATATTTAACTCCGTTCAGAGAAGCAAGATGACAGGAGTCAAAATGAATATAAATACCTTCACTTTTCTTACCAAGATGCTTTAAAAGGCTGCAGAAGATTTCTTTAGAATGTAGTTCTGTTACCCTCTTTGTACACATAACATGATCACTGTTTCTGCCTAAAGAGAGTCTGAGGAGTTATTGGAAACATCCACTGTGGTCTTACATGGCTCCATTTTTTCTTTGGAGGTATACGAGGAGTGTCAGGTGAGCAGAGAATCAGCTCGAGCTGTCCCTCTCCCCAGAATGTTGATTCTCATGGGATCTTCAACTAGATTTTCTCACTTTCCAGAACATTAATGAACAGCAAACAGATGGTTCATGTAACAATTCTGGCTGGAAGTTTCTTCATCTGTGACAGTGTATAATGACCATCCTCCCAAAGGTCTCTGTTGGCTTATGCCTTTCTGCCTCTTTCCTTCTGGTAACTTCACTTATAGAGCAATACATGAATGATCCAGAGGAGTGGAGAAGTGCACTGGGAGGGCAAATAGTAATCTCCCGCTTGGAAAGAAGCTTCCCATGTGTAATTTGCAAGGAGGAAAAACTGGGGCTGAGTGGGACCCCCCACCTTTTCTAAGCTACAGTGAGCTTTCCTTGTCTTTGCAATTGGGTTCACATGGCAAGGTTTTGGCAAGAGCTGCAGGAGTGGTCTCCGTGGGAAGTGACAAGGGGCTACTCATCACAATACATATCTGAGCACACCGGCCAAGCTGGTGACACCTCTGGGAAAACATACTTTAAAAAGGCCAAAATTCACTCATGACAGTGTGAGGAGTGAGGAAAATAAGTGTGAGATACAACCCCGTGAATATGAAGGTCAGAGAAGATGAAGGAGGAAGAGGAGGTGCTCTAGGCATCAGAGCAGAAATTCCACGATAGACTGTGGAAGAGACCGCAGTGGAGCAGGTATTCCCTTGCTGCCGATGCAGAGGACCATGCTGGAGCAGATTTCATTTCTGCAGCCTGTGGAGGATGCCATGCTGGTGCAGATTCATCCTGAAAGACAACAGCCTATGGAGAGGGGAACAGGGTGAGGAGGAAGGGGCAGCAGAAAGGCAGTGGTCTGGATTGGCCCTTTGTACCACTCAGGGGGGTGAAGGGGAGGACGTAGATGAGTTGGGACTGAAGGAGCGAAGTTGAGCCTGGGATGAAAAAGGGAGTGTGGGTGTGTTTTATTTTTTTTCTTTGCTTCTCACCATCCAACTTGATTTTTATTTGCAATAAATTAAACGCATTTTTCTACAAATTGAGTCTGTTTTGCCTATTGACAATGACTGGGAAGTGCTCTCACTGTAGTTGTCTTGACGCACAAGCTTTTTCATCCTGCTTACTTGCCCTGTCTGCTGAGGATGGGTAGGGAGAGAGCGGCTGGATGGGCACCTGGCAGCCAGCCAAGGTCAACCCACCACAATAACACACATTTTTGTTTTGCTCCTCCCTTCATCTCATTTCCTTTAACTTCCCCTCTCTCTAGGAATATTGAAGCCCAATAAATAAAGAAAAGTACCTCATGGTCTCACCCACAATGACTCTGCTCTAAGCAGTAGGTTAGCTGAACCAAATAGCCCTGTATGTAAAAGCTAATGGAGATTTTGAAGAAGAACAGTATCAAAAATAAAACATAAAGCAGAAAAGGAGAAACACCAAAGAAAACTTCTCTCCCTCTGTGATTCGTGTGCTGCAGTTGTTGGATAAAAGGGAAAGTCTTGTTTCCAAATGAGCCACAACTAAACAGTTACCTGCAAAGACCTAAGTACTTACTACTTGTGTATGCTCATTTGCATAGCAAATTAAGCAGATGTAGCAATGCTCCCAACTTTCAAGCTTTCATGTGCCATTCTGCCCTCTGCATCATGCATAGAAGAAGCAATGCCAAATTCAAATAGAGTTTTGGCTCAGAATTAAAAAAAAAAATAAAACTCCCATTTCTTGGTGATACGATTATCTAGTAACTTGCTTAAATTGCACCAAGACTTACGGCTGAAAACCTGAATACCAAAATAAGCCTATGGTTTCTAATTACTAGAAGGACCTCCTCAAATGTCGTAAGCATCTTCTGAAATCTTTAAATTCACTGTCCAGAAACCGCTCTAATGCAGGCACGTTCTAAAATAACATTTTTTTTCATGCTGGTCCATGTAATTAGAGAGTTCCATTAGAAATGTTTAACAAGCTAGAAGAATCTGCATCTGCAAAACAAACACAATGTTTGTTAAAATACCTTTAACAATTAAAATAATTTGTAAAGTGTTTAGCAAACAGCTATTCTACTTAAATAAAATCAATTAACTCCAAAATTAATATGGAGTTTTGTCCTCATTTGTGCTTCCACCCTTTTCTGAATCTTTATTAACTCTTCTATAATAAGAGATTACCAAAATAAACAAATTAAAATTAATGTCAATAAGTCAAATGATCATGTGCATGCATTCTCAATTTTTTTGATGTCGTAATTTATATATATATACACACACATATTACTATGAAATAATTATATATACACAGTATTAAAAAATATGAGTGAGTGACATGCGATGTCTTATACAAAATAGGGAAACTATAGAGTCACAATTTTAACCTCTCCACTGTCTGAATCTTGGACCACATTGGTTTCTTGGCATGTAGTGGTTCTACACATCAGACATTGACAAATATTATCAATGTCATGAAAGTATCAAAGCTGTTTGACTTTATTCTGCTTTGAATCAAAAACTAAACATGTAAAAATTCTATACGAAAAAGAAATTACTACAAAAACTATTATCAGAAAAAAGTAAAGTTTGAAATTTAGAACTGCTCTCTGAATGAAAGCTGTCCAGATTTACGCAATGAACATCAGTCATGTAACATCCAAAACTTGCTGAAGTCACTGAAATGGTGGGAGTTTTTTCACTTATGTCACTAAAATTTGGATGACACCCATAACACTCTATTAGCGTCTATAAAATGCTATAAAAATAGATGATGTAAGGAAAATGGCCAGTTATGGAGCTTTTTTTTCTCATTCTTTGTGTCAGGAGCAAAGAATGTATGTCAAGAAGCATTTTATTAGCATATGTGAGGGGTAGATGGAAGGAAAGGTTTTAAAAAGCAAAGATATTCTACTATTCTGGAACCAGGGTTCACAGCACAGAAAGTGATTTCTTTGTGACTGGATGGACTAGTTGTACTAAATGGTCTAAATAAGGTCCATTTCACTATGAAGAAGAGTAGCAAAATTAGATAATTACCATTTGTGATTTGGCACTGTGGCACAGTTCAGGATCATAGGAACTTCTGAAAGAGGAAGCATTTTCCTAATATTACTTTACTATTCAGGTTCTTGAAATATTACAGCCTTTTACATGTTAGGTGGTATATTCCCAATGCAGGAAGAGAACTTCAGATCTACAGCTACTGGTAGGTCAAAGGGAAATTAGAAGGTAGAAAAAGATGGCTTTTTTAGACGCTTTACCCTCAGAAATCCACAGCTTTTGGTTATGCATCTAAATGCTGAAAGGGCAGACATACCTGCAAAAGAGTTTCTCTGGATTTAAAAGCAACAAAGAGGCTAGTAGAAATACTTAAGACCTTTTCTTGTCCTATCTTGGCTTCTGATTTCTTAATTTTCCAGCTTTCATCCTTGATATAGCTGTAAATGTCTGTCAGTCAGTGAAGTATTTCTTCCAGTTTGTGTCCTCCCTATATCAGCTAATGGCTAATACACTGCAATGCCAGCCCATGTTCTAGGATAGATAATACTTCTTAATCCTAGTCATATGGTCACAGAAACTGAAAGGTGGTGTTTATAGTAACCTCTACAGTAATTGCTTTAAATAAACTAAGAAAAATAAAATCAGTAATCCTGCCCTGAATCTATATTTTACTTAAATAAAGACAAGACTGTCTAGAAACATTATTCTTGGGGCAGTTTTATGCCATGCAGATTTTCAGTGCTTTTTAGAGATCAGTTTTAATCAGGTCAAGAGTATTTTGGTTTTTTAGGATATGTCTAGTGTATAAAGAAGCTGCTGAATTCTTATCTGTGACACTTCTGCTATTCTAATCTTTAATCCTCGCATGCCCTTGCTAAAACATCCTAATTTTACCCAGCAGATACAATAGCTGCCATTGAAGAGTCAGATGACACCCATGGAGTTGCAGATGGCTCTTTCTTACCTTATAAAGCAAAACTATACACAAACTTTATACATATGCCACTCATGTTGCTACTTCTTTTATTTTTGCACTTTCTTCTTGCTGATTCCTGCCATTTGGGTTATGATTCAGTGATCTACTTTAAGTGGATGGTTTCATGTGCCCAGCTGCAGCTGAACTAATCTCAGTAGAGGTTTGTGTTGCCATGAAGACCTGTTCATCTAGATCATCTTAGAGGAGATGGGGCCTAGAAGCATGTAATCACTTTGCATGAAGATGTATCTTTTCCCAGAAGTTTGTAAAACACGTGGCAAGTTGACATCCTAGTTCTGCAGAGATTCTCTGGAAGATGCAAAACCCAAGAGTTATGGAAATGGAACCATATATCTATCCAAGTAGTTAAAATTATTGGGCATGATTTTATTTTATTTTCTAATACTAGGTGTTTCCAGAAAGTCAAAACAAAACACTTTTCTAAAAAAATTCACAATTGTCAACTTTCAAAAAGTTGCCAGAAGGTGGAGATGTGGAAAAAAACACTCTAAGGTCTGTGTCACCTGAGACGGGGTGATTTATGAGAGTAAGATAATGGAGTCAAGGTGTTCCAAGTTCACCTTTCTCACTCCTTTAGCTACCATTCTATTTCACTAATGTCCAGCATTAACTGAATATGTTAAAAATGTTATCCAATTACCTGATAAAAAAATCTTAACATTGTTTACAGATGGTAACTTGACTGGAAAGGACAGTTATGATAATGTATAAAACTAAAGTTAGTAAAACAAGAAATGAAAAGCTGAAAGTTTTTGATATATATTCGCACAACCTCTCTTCCTCCCAGTTGCTTCCAAGTTCTGGTTAAAGCACCTATTTTTATTTCAGCTTAAGACTGGTCTTTTTTCTGTACAGAGATTGCCAAATGTGACAAACCATAAACTGTTTGTCAGCAATTTAGAGCATGGTGAACACAGTGCTCCATGCTGAGTTTATGGATGAGTTATGCTGACTGCTCTATTAAAGAAGTCTGTACTTAATCATTTAATCAATTGAAAAGAGAAACACTTTCAATTTTCATGTGATCAAGCCCACAGTTATGTCAGACTGACAGCAGTATTTGGCAAGGAACTATTCCTTCTCTTTGGAGAACTGTAAAGGAAAAATGAAGTAAGTTAAAGAGCAGGGCTTTTTTCATTGTCAGCGAACAATGGAAAAACAAGGGTGAATTCTATGTCTGAGATACAAGAATGACCACAAGGGAGTTCTAGATGAAGATACTCTGCTTGCCTCAGCTAAGATTGGAAACGGATTCTTAAATAATGGATTAAAAATCTATTTCTGGCATAGAGCGTAGCGAGATCACAGGAGATGCCATTCATAAAGGATCACCCTGCAATTTTTATAATGACACTGTTGGGACAGGTCTCTAGTGGCAGTTTGTGACCGCTCAGCACAGACACTATCAGTAGCATTTAGATGTAAATCTTTGTGTGCTGGTTTAAGAAAACTCTCCCAACTGGTACCCTGCAAACAGCTTCAGTTCATTTACTGATACAATACTGTAGCATGCTCGATTGCATAAGTAAGTGCAGCTGGTTTACTGTAAAGCAAAAAAAGTCTGGAAAAGTCTTCGAACAAAACACCCTGGAGCTGAAAACCTTTCATCGGTTAGCAGTAATATTTTATACTGATATTTTTAAAGTATTTTTGTTTACCTATCTGGTTCTTCACATATTACTCCAGAATATCCTTACAAGTGACTTTGATTTTATGTTTCCAGTTATACTTTGAGGTCAGAGTCTGATTTATTAGCTGTCCTAAATATAAATTGAAAACGTTTGGTGACTGGAGCCTTTTGTATTTACGCTTCACAATTATGGAATCGGCTTCTTATTTACATTTGGAAATCAGAATCTGATTTGGTTTTTGAATCAAAACTGAAGAGGCATGGTTTGATGTTGATTTTAATTAGGTGTCAGGTCTGTGAAGTTTACTGGCACTTTTTCTGAATGCTGATGTAGAAAAACTGTTATGAAAGATCATTACCTTCTTTGAATGATCAGTGCTTTGTCAGACCTTTGAAAACATAGAGCAATCCAGAAATCTCCAGCATTTATTCACATAGAGCTTATTTTATGTGGGAAGAGGTAGTGAAATGAGATACAAGAACTCTAATACATAAAAATTGCATGAAATATAGCCCCTTAGTACATAGATGGAAAAGTCTCTGTAATTCTGGGTCATTCTGACACAAAATTAGCCTGTCTTTACAAATAAGACCAATATATCAAACCTTAGCAAAACCTTGCCCTAGATTCTTATCTTCGTCTTAGCTACCTCCGCCCTACAGACTTCTCAGAAGATTTCTTGCCCTCTTGTTTTTCTCCTAAACTTTCCTGTTTTTCTGTTGGTACAGAAATTGAATATCATTTTTGTTGGTACATAATTGAATAGTATTGAATGGCTAGAAAGTCTGGCATGTGAACCTAATCTGCTCAAGTACTGACTTGCAATTTCAGCATGAAATTTTGATCTTAGAATTTAGTACACATGTCATTAGGGTTAAGTCTTTTTTTTTGAGAATTATTCCATCCTTACTGATTGGTGATCCTCTGTGTGGGAGTCGGTGGGCTTTCAGGGGCACAGAAAAGAGAGAAAGAACAGTGGCACTCACGTGACCCCAACACTACTTCATGCCATCGGAGAGAAACTGAGTTGTAAAATAGATGTCCAAAGGCTAATTAAAAAGGATCAAGTAATGACAGCAAATAATTGCTCCTTCTGCTGTGGAAGGGAATCCCCACCCAACTTTGCAACTGCTGCCAGGGACTTGCCTCAAGCTTTCTGCCTTCTTGTAAGAGGGGAAGTGGAGAGGCTAATGACTAATTCTAATAAGGTATTTAACTCCATTTCTGCTACCCCATTTCCAGGCATTAAAGCCAAAACAAAATTTGCTTTCAGGGTAATATACTTCTCTCTAGGTCTTTTTCAAGGCATTTTTTTTAGCCTGGAGAATAAATTCTTTAGCTCCTTTCAGAAAGCAGCCCCTCAAAAGAAAAGAGTAATTAGGCCTGACAGAGAGCAATGTTAAATAGAAATGTAACATATAAAAAACAGATGATGAAAGAAACAGCTGTCACTGGGCTAGCCTAACTAAACCTTTGCAAAATGGCCCCAGGCAGGCCTTACTGGGAGTATATAAGAGTATAAACTGAGCTTACTGAATCGTCTGAATTTCCCCCTCCTTCTTCATGAGAAGGTGTAATTACCCATTGCAATCATCATGCGATGGCAGCTGGTGGTAACAGGGGAGAAGAGGCAGAATGGGGAAGGAGCTCCTTCAGAGGGTGCATGATGCACTTTTGCTAAGATCAAGACTTCAGCTTTTCACTCCATTGTTTTTTTTTTTCATCTGAGGAGAATAAGCCTCATTGTTCCCAAGGTCTCATTTAGGTTTGGTACAACCCGAGGACTGAAGTTTGTGTTTTCAAAAGAATATTCAAAGCATGTTCTGTAGGCTGTGAAATAAAAAATGACTTCTGAACACTGATGTGCTCTCCTTATGCAGAAGGCAATTGCCACATATGCAACAGAAGTCTAGCCAGGACTAAAAACAGGGAAGAAGAAAAAAGAAATCTCTTACATCCTACTACAAATTTCCAAGATATGCATTCACCCACCAGAATTGTGTTTATTTTCATCCTCCTGTCTTAACAAGACCTATAGGAAAAAGCTGAATGAGACCATAGGAATGCTGAAAACGTTTACTCATGGAAGAACATTGTCAGTAGCAATTCATAAAGAGAAAAAAAAAAAAGAAAAGAGCCCACGGGAAATGCTCTAGACTGAACTGTTTTGGTTTTGCTAAGATCTAGATGGAACTAGACCCTTTTGATAATGTCAGAGAACCAAATGATGTGCAATGTTGTTTCAAGATGCCAAGAGCAATGGCAAAAGTACATTTTCCACCTAAGAAGCCATGATAGACGGGTGTTTATGAAAGATTTTTGGGTGCAACGTGCACGCCCTGTTTCTTAATAGCTTAGTGCTGCCAGTCGCTCAAGTACAGCAAAGAGGTCAGTGAAAGGGCAAGAACGTCATTTCAGAAAAGTCTACTGAGCTTTGTCTTCCTTACTATCTTTTGTGACATAAGCTTTTGGGAAGGGAACAGGCAGCTTTATCCCGCAGCTTACTTGCAGCAACGGCAATTCACTCCCTGGCAGTCATACGGCAGTGTTACTTGTAACACAAGTCACACATCTGAGATACGTAAACAGTGGTGAAACCATGGAAGTTAGCATTTATATATTATTTCTGTTATTATGTGTGTGCATAAATATGGAAATATATGTAATAATTACATAATTAAATATATATTAAAACTACTGACACGGAAATTTTTGACTGGAGTCAGCTGTGGCAAAAAGCAGAGATCCGAAAAGGAGGAGACAGGTCTTTGATTTGGCCTCTTGAGAAAGGAGACAACAGAGTACTTAATCCCTTTGCCCCTTCTTGCCCTGAGCTCACTGCAGTCGGAAGGGTGTGCAGACTCAGGCATGTTATGATTCATTCTGTATGTGTCATCTGGTAGAACTTAGCTGTAAATGCAGCTGTCCAAATTACCATGTAGTTTATAACGTGGCCTAAAATGCTGATCCATATTATTCTTACTCCCTTCTTTTCCTCCTCATGGCATATTATAGACGTTCTCAGGAGTCTGAGGAAGACAGATGATCATTAAGCCTACTGGAAGTAGGTAAGCAACTTAAAGAACAGGTATTATCCCACTTGTGACTTCCCGACAGAGGCTCAGTTTGTTTCCCATCAAGGACAACTAAGATATAAAATCAGATCAAAGATTTCTCAAAAGAACAAATGAATGCCCAGCCCTAATTCATCACAGGAAAATTACCCTGTCTAATACTTACTTCCTTTCACTCGGTTTCTCAAGACCTTCGAAAAACAGCAACAGTCAGTCTGCCAAAGTAGAGGATGTACCTGTAGGATAAGAAAGAAAATGATTCACAATCACCCAACAGACTGAGCTCCTAAAGGCCTCGAGAGTCTGATCGAAAGTCCATGGAGAGAAACAAAATCCTTTCCATGACTTCCTGGATGGGGAGCACTGATCTGGTATTCACATTCTCTTTAATATCTTGTTCTTACCAGAGAAACAGAATACCAAAATACTTGAACAGAATACTGCACAAAGCACAGTGAAACCGTCCAGCCATTGACTCAGCTTCTCAAACTCTGCAGTTTACCTCAAATGCTAGATTAGGCTATGCCCTTAAACTAGGAGCCTGCTCTCCTGTGCCTTGCTTTCAGGTATCTGAGTTTGGCCTCAGTTCTCACTAGCCGGGGTTCATTAGGCAGGATCAAAGAACTGCTCTTTTCAGCTTGAGGTTTGGTAACCACAACCTAACCACAGGTAACATTTGGAGAAGCCCACATTGTTCCCTAGCTAAACAGTGCCTCAAGCCTTCATCTGTAGCTTTTGGCTCCTCACATGCTTTCAGACTTTGTCTTTTGACACCAGACTTAGGTGCTTTCTGATTCCTGCTTCATTTTTTCCATTTCCTATTTCTGCCTTGACTCTGACCCTAAATATTGTGAATTAAAGGGTTCTTCCTTTCAGGACTTATTTCTGCTGTCTTCCTTTCAGGTGACACCTATATGCAAGGGTTTTCATATTTCAAATCAGTTCTTCAGTGTTTGCCAGGAGCCTTGGAAAAGCACTCCATTCCAGAGGTAACAGACTTTTCATTAACAATAGGCTGAAGGACTCTGGCACAGTAGTGACCACAGGCTGAGGCTGTTTTTATTGGTTGACAGATACCCCTTGAGCAGAGAAACAGTGGGACTGTGCCTCAGAGTGCCTGAGGGAGACTCTTTCAGCAATACTATCCACTTTGGGGAGTAGAGGTTGGCAATTTAAGCACTGATATTTCCATGGTTTTCTCTAAAGAAAAATGAAGCCCATTCCCAGTGAAAGAAGACAATCTGAGAAATCCCAATCTATTTGTTCACAGGAGCTGTGTGACATAGGGAGCGGAAACACACACTCCCTCACCGTTATTTTGACAATGCACCTGAAATTTGCCATGGCAGATCACATACAAAGAGTCATTTTTCCCCCCATCATCATTAAATTGTTGTTTACTCTGAGGCTCCTGTGGAGAAACTAGCAGATTTCAGCATGGATCATTTTATTTATGGTGCAGACAACCTTGTACTAGAACTTGAATAACTTCTTGCAGACTCCCAAATAGTTGTGAAGCGCTGCTTGATATGAGAAAGGAAGTATCAAAACAGAGGTGAAAGGTCTCTGGTCTTTTGATAAACATAATATCTATCATTTTCTAACCAGTACCTTTAAAAGCTGTTTTAGATTACTTTCCTGCTCCAATTCCTGATCCCACAGCTGGTTTTTAAATTAGATTGATATTCTGAATCAGATTGTCCAAATCTGATATCCTCTTTAAGTGTGCGGTACTCAGCATCTTTGCAATGGTTTCATGAGCTGGAAAAGTGATTTGAATCAGATGCCTACCTTTATTTACATGCATCAGGAAAGAAAAGTCAAGCTGTTTATAGTAAGTAAGTAATGGCCAAGAACTAGTGTCGCAGACCTGCAACTAGTTAGATCTGTCTGCACTTAGATGTGACATGAACTTAAGCATTGCCATTTACAAGGTACAATTCAGAGTTAATAAAAATGCTGGTTCAAAAGGGTATCATTGGAAAATCCTCCTTGCTTTATCTTGAAATGCGATCTTCTAGTCACATGGCTTCAGAGAGAGGTGAGGCATACCCAGTCTTGAAAAATTGTTGCTCACGTTCATTCGAACAGGGGGAAGTCGGGGCTGGCATATATCTCCAGAAGCTGTGGTAAAAGCTTTCAACTAGTAGGACTAAGTACAACTTTGTAAACAGAGGATGTTCTTCCCTCTCTATAAAAAAACTGATATTCTTCCATTCCCTCTCAAACCGTAGTATATAGCAAGCCTGGTATTTCTGGTTGCATGCATAAATTTCTCCTTCCCTATTAAATCTTTCTATTGACTCTCTGCAGAGGCTTTTGCAGCAGTATTTATTATGGATTCTATATAAAATTAAAATGTATTTTTTTAGTATTCTTAGCTTTAACCTCAAATCATTCTATAATGATATTATGGGTTAACATGAATAAGTGAGTCCAGTCATAATTGTTTCTACTGTTGACAATAATGTTTAGTTTATACATCCTGAAATAAAATGGTATATATTGTTTCAAGGACTCATGCCAAGGATAAAAGTAAATTGTGTCACCCCTTTAGCAACAGTGGTTCCAAGAAAGCACTTTTATGGATTTAAGTTATGTGTCTAATTACCAGAAAAGGACCCTGAAGGCCTGTGTGTTTAATAAACCCCAACCATTCTGTTTCAAAACTAAGAGTACCATAAAAATGGAACAATATCCCATACCTAGCATAGGTTGTCCTTGAAGAATTATTTCATTTACACTATCTACCTCATGCGAAATATTTTTTTTTTTAAAAATCACTGATATTTCTTTCAAAGTAAAAGTCCTTAAAGGTCTATTCAGTTTCACATATATTGGAGGTTTATGGGTAGGTCCTGCTCCTGAAAACCTTTGCCCATGGGAGGTACTACTCAGCCACAGAGATTCAGCAAGGTAGAAAGAGCAGATCCAGCAGCAAGTTAAATCAACTTCTACATTATAAACACATATGTAATTCCTTGAAAGTCCCACAAATGATGACACAGTGAAAGGAAGTGTGGGCAATAACAGCAAAAGTTGCCTTACTAGCATAGTAGGGGGATTCCTTCCCAAGTTTCCAGGCCATGGGAATGCAACTTCACTGCTCTGACTGTTCTTTGTGCACTGCTTATTTGTTAAACTATAATGGGACTAGCTCCACAAACTGACTCAAAAGACAAGCTCGATCAGAGCCACCTCTCTTCTGACCCTCTCCGGCTTTCCCCCAAGGATATTATCTCCTCACAAAGCAGTCTCACATTAATTATATCCTTTACAGCAACCTCCTTCCTTCCCTCAAAACAATGAGGTCCATGTGACTGCAGATTTGAAAGAATTATTCGTTGGAAGATTAAAAAAAACTATGTAGATTGTAGGACTGGGTAAAGTGTTGTTGTGGCAACAGTATATGACTAGCTAGAAATTTGTGAGTGAGGTCAAAGATATAACTCCCATTTCTAGGATATGAATGGTGCATTACTTCTAATCTCTCAATGTATATTTGACCTTTCCAAATGTAAAGTTGTTTTAGTTGTGAGAGAGGGGACAAAGGAAGATTCCAAATTTAGGCGATGTGAAGATAAAGAAGAGGAGGTAAGGAAATGCCCAAAGAACCGTGTGGCAGTAACCCACAGCCACTTCCATAGAGACATAGGACAACTGAGGTTGGAAAGAACCTCTGGAAGTCTGTAGACTAATCTCCTGCTCAAAGCAGATCCTGATTTGAAGCTAGATCCAGTTGCTCAGGGCCTCATCTGAATGAGTTTTGAAAATTTAAGGAAATCCAACCGCCTCTGTGGGTGCCTTTTCCAGTGGTGTGCCTCTCCTAACTGAGTACATTTTTCTTATATCTAGCCAGAATTTCCTTTGCTGAAATCCGTTGCATTTCACTGCATGAATTTGAGAAGTGTGTAGTTTTGTTTTCTCTATAATCCTCCTTTGGGTAGCTGAAGGCAAAAATGAGATTCCCTCCTGTCTTCCATTTGGCCTTTTCTTCTCCAAGGTGAAAAAATCCAGCTCTCAGAGCCCTTCTCATACATCATCTGCTCCACGGACTAACTGCAATATGCCAACATTTCTCTTGCACTGAGTCCCAACCTGTACTGAGGCATGGAGTTATCCTGTCCCACATGCAAGACTCTGTATTTGTCTTTGCTTCATTGGGTTTCTGTCTGCCATTTTCTCCATCCTGTTGACATGGTGCTGGGTAGCAGTCCTTCCTTCCAGCACGTTACCCTCTCCTCCAGTTTGGTCCCATCTATGGACTTTCTGTGGGCACAGCCCATCCTGTCAGCTTGGTTGGTGATGAAGATGTGGAACAATATAGAATCACAGAATCATAGAATCATCTAGGTTGGAAGAGACCCTTGGGATCATCGAGTCTAACCATCTACCCTACTCTACTAAGTCCTCCCCTACACCATATCCCTCAGTATCACATCTAAACGTCCCTTAAACACATCCAGGGACGGTGACTCAACCACCTCCCTGGGCAGCCTATTCCAATGCCCGACCACTCTCTCTGTGAAAAATTCCTTCCTAATGTTCAGTCTAAACCTACCCTGTTGGAGCTTGAAGCCATTCCCTCTCATTCTGTCGTTAATTACCTGTGAGAAGATACCAGCCCCAACCTCTCTACAGTGTCCTTTCAAGTAGTTGTAGGGAGTGATGAGGTCTCCCCTCAGCCTCCTCTTTCTCATACTAAGCAGTCCCAGCTCCTTCAAACGCTTCTCATAAGATTTGTTTTCCAGGCCCTTCACCAGCTTCGTTGCCCTCCTCTGCACTCGCTTCAGAAGTCAGTCCCAGTAACCAGCCACCAGTTGATCTTCACCTTACCACTCTTACCACTGCCCTTCAAGCATAACAGTCCAGGAAGATTTTCACTCACCTTCTAGTCCTTATATCCAGTCCCTTCTTCTGCAGTTTACTAAGTCTGCTATGGGGGGCTCTATGGAAAGCCTCGCTGAATTCAAGGTTTTGCCTATTGTTGTTTCATCTCAGTGTTTTTGAGTTCCCTGTGAAACTCAACCACAGCAATGCCACCCCAAATTTGGTATGGAGGTGGGAGGAAGTGGTTAGAGACCTAGTAAGAGATAAACATTTCAGCTCTTCTATTGCTTAGAAAATTTGAGACATGAAGAATAACTGACAGCAGCATTGTTACCTTTCTCTTTTATGGCAGAAATATCAATTTTGTCAATCAAGACAAGATGCACGGCAATGAAGACAGATGCCTTCTTTGGACACACATAGGTATGTCTTTTTTCTGAGACAGATCTATTTAAGACAGAGATTCTTCTCCAGTCTCAAGAGGTAACAGTTAAATTCATTATTTCCCTGCATGAGTTCTCTTTCCCCCATCCAGCTGCATATGAATTATTTGTGCCGAGTCTGGTTATTCCATCCAAGTGTAAACCTTAAATTAGAATAACTGAAACTCAGGAAGAATTATTATCTCAGGCCACAAAAATAAACATTTCCATCTTTTTTGTTTTCAAACTTACTCTAAGCTTTTTAAACACAAACACAATTGCCCTGAGAGGCCATAACTGACCTATAAACTAAAGGCTGTAGTGAATTAAGTGTATTTGCTTTGTTCTGCAGATGTTAGAAGAATTGCCCACAAAATATGACAGGTTCAGTTAATTTTATCTTAGACAAATGTAATGAGCATCTGTTTTGATTTTTCTCAGTCATTGATACCATTTCCTTTTAAACTTGATACCAGCTGGTTTATACAAGTGTGCAAAAGTTGTAAACAGCCAAAGATGAAGCTATTCCAATGCTGAGGAACATTTATTCATTCCACTGTTATCTTTATACTAATAATACCACGAAAGTCAGGAGTATTTCAAAACACAGCAGGATATTTATGTATAAATAGAGTCCTATTTACAGAAGTATTTCATCTGTATATGTTAATATTATATACAGCATACGCATAAATATATGGATGGTGTTATCCTCACGGTAAGCTTAGAATCATAAGATAAACTGCAGAACCATGCACTAAATAATATTTATTACATGGCTTCACAATTTATTATGTGCTTCTGAACACCTCATCTGACCTTTCCCTACTAACCTACCTCTTCTGGGACTATTTCTACCATTCCATACTTCTCAGCACCTTCAAACAGCTGTTCTTTTCTCTCTGGGCAATGTACCACAGCAAAAAGGTTTTTTTCCTCAGAAGAGGCATCTGTAAAATTTTCATTCTTGCCTCTCGGCTCATTGAGGTGAGATAAGCAGGTGGCACCACTAACCTCTTAAAAGGTTTCTGAGCCCAAGTGCCAGCACAGCCTACTTGTCTCATTACTCTTCCACTCAGACACCAAGATGGAAACTCAGTGTCATCTCTACTGCTGAATACTTGTCAGCACTCCGAGTGCATACACACAGAAGGAAATGGAGGGGTCGTTTTTCATGTAGCCACAGAGTCTGGACTCTCCTAAGATGGGGATGTGAAACACCACAATAGGGCATGCTTAGTGCTACTGAATGTAGCACAGAAGGGTTTTAACATGTTTCCAATCCCCTCCCTAAAAAAAAAACCAAAAACCAAACCTCCTATACTATTCAAACTGTGGGCTGAAAAACGCCTGTTCCACAATTATAAATCAACCAAATGTAAACTGACGTTTTTGGAACCCACAAAAGGCACCTCCCAAAATCCAGATTTATCCTTCCAGGAAATTTTCAATCATACTGTGAACGATAGAAATATTAGGGTAATAAAAAAAGGATGAGTTTATCTGTGCTTGCATGCATGAAGATGCATCAGTAAATACCACTCTTCTAACAACAAATACAGTGAAAAAAACCCCACCACTAAATAGCTTCCCAATGACTTGTGATGCAACATCAGTTCTGGCATTAGACATTGCATTTGTTTGCCTTGCATTTCAAAAGCTCCTGGCTAGAAATCCTGACTGCATGGCCATTTTCAAGTTTCTTTTTCTCATATCTTTGTGGTAAGGAAGGCTCATTCGGCTTGCTTGAATGCACTCGGCTCTTGTGAAGAGGTACCATATGTTTTTCCAATTTAAATGTCAATGGGTCTTGAGTATAGCTCAGAGGTAAAATAAAAGATAAAGAGAAGACAGGGAGACAGACAAGTAGTAGGGAGATGGACAGAATAGAGAGGTCAAGGGAGCTAAATTCGTAATCTGGCAATGTTGCCTACTAAAATCCTGGATTTTGTAGAAAATATGGATGACAAAATACTCTTGCTTAGCATTAGTGGAAATACATAATAAAGCCACTGGTGTTCAGGGAACGTATCTACACCTATAAAGGTCTTATCAGTCTTATTGTGATAAAGCCAAAGAGAACCCTCAAAAGATGAAAAACCACTCTGCTTGATTTCTACTTACAATAAAAATAGAAATAGACCCAAATTGTATTGCAAACAAAAGTTTTCTGATTTGTTATCAGATGACTTAAAAAGCCACTTTAAATCATTTCTTTGTATTTAGTTGTATACTAAACATCTTTTGTAAAGGTGCTGCTTGCTTTCCTTGCTAAATAGACAACAAAATAATGGGTTAGGATTGTTTTTTAAATTGTCTAGTAATTTGCTTTCTCCTTTGATGCTAATAGGCATAATTGAGACATTATTTATTTAGCAAAATAGCTTTCAGCATACTCTCAGTTTCCTTCAGTTGAGGTAGATTTTCTTCAACGTGTTTATTGCATATGGCATGGATTTTGTTTATTTGCTACAAGTACAGTCTCGTATAGGGAGGCAATCTGAATCAGAATTGGGTCAAAGGGAAAAGATTGTGTAGTATTTATTTGTGTATTTCTTAGGTTGAATTACTTCAGCATTACTTTTCATTTGTATGGGTTTTTTCTGTATATTAAACCCAATATGTAATAACTGCCATCTATACCAGCCACAATTTGCTCCAGTAATTATGCTTATCATTGTGGAACAGGAAAAATATGGATTGAAAGATCAACAGATTGACTGGCACAGATTGACTAACTGAAAAGGCTGTGGTTCTTTCTGCTTTAAGCAGATATATAATGTGCTTATATATAATGACAACAGAAATATATAATAGAATCCTCTATAATATACAGTTTATAATCCCATCTATGTCATAGAACACAAACATTAATAGTCACAATACTTGACTATATGTGTCAACATAACCAATTTAAATTCCCAAGGTGAAAACTAGTAGTTGTTTGTGATTATGTCCCATATGATAATTCCTCAGACTTTTTATAAGAATGGTAAAAATATTTCTTTCCTCCCACCCTACAAAGCCTTCTTTTCTTTAACTGGGGAAGTCAGGTAACTCATCTGAAGTGAGCACAGGATGATATTCCTATTAACTGGTTGTATACTTGACAGGAGTTTAAAAACTCTGGAATGTGAAATAATGAACATTCAATTTAAAAAAAATGTAAATACAAGTAGCTGAACCAAGTCCCGCAATCAGATCTATGCAGGTGGTCAAGTGCTCTTGATATGCCCCTATGGGGAAAAAAAGAAAAGTGGTTTTACCATTCAAGTTAACACGTCTCTCCAGAAAAAAAACCAACAGTTGATAAGAGTACAATTATATGATCACTTCTTCTAAGAAGCAAGACAATTTTTCACTGTGTTTCATGTCATATCTCAGTAGTCTGTGGATAAGATACGGAACATAAGAATATATCTTGATTCTGCTTTGACCATTCTTAAGATTAATAAATGTTACTCTGATGTAAAAGCCTATAATGTGTCATCTAAGGGCATAATCCTTCACTGTTACAGAAAGTAAGCTTTTTGAAACACTTCTGCCTAATCAAAAAATTCAAGTTAACAATCAGATTAGTGAAAATGGTGGCATTATAAAATTCTGGTTTAATCACTGGTAAATGTTACTTGTAAACACTGTGAAGCCTAACAGCTGTTGGAGTAGATAAATACTACTATGGCTTTTTATGATTTATAACTGTAACAGTCCCATTCCCAGAACGGCCAACTTCTTTTGATGAAATGTAGCTTTCAGTTTCATACTGTAAAGCAATCAGTCTCTTCTATAAATTATAAAATTTTTTGGAGTAGAGACTTAAATTTCCTACAGGGGGTGTACTGAAGGAAACATATCTGGAAAAAGCATTCTCTTCCACTAGTGGCATTGCTTATGTGAAGTTAATAAGACCATAAATCTTTAGACAAGTTTAGGAAGCAGATTCCACTACTTTGTATTGAACTTCAGAGGCTGATAAGAACACAGATATAATATTGGTATTTCAAATAGCCATGTGAAATGAGGAATGAGAGAACAATACCCAGCTCACTCCCTTTTTGTAACAACTTTTGACTGATTGTTATCAATGATTTACACAACTTCATCTGCAGAAGTCTTTGATATACTACTTCCAAAATTCACACTCAGTTTCCAAACTTCATTCATATTCAGCTTCATCACATTAAAATGCTATCTTCAGGAGCATGTTCTCTATTAACAAATTTCTTCTCCATGTAGGTGTGTATAATCTGTTAACAAGTCTTTCCATATCATTCTTTTTGTTAAACTGAGCAATATGAGATCCTTTCTATTTACTATTCATCATTCTCCTGGCTCATCTCTGTTTTTGATTTCTGGACTGTAGTGGCTGTGTCTGGTTTCCTCTGTTAGAACTGCCTTAGTGAATGTTTCCAACCTGTCTCTGGTGGCCTCTGTACCTCAGCGAGCCTCAGGCATGACAACACTGCACTACTTCCCTTGGAAGTACCTACTGCCCTGTAAGTTCTCACAATACACTGGACACAGATCTTCTGGCACCCACACCTAGTAGTCTACTTTGTCTTCAGTTGCTAGATAGCCCTTTATGAGAAGTTCCATCCAGTGCTGTCCTTCAGCATTGACACTGCTCGTTACCTCAGTATACTGCAACAGGACACTGGCACTGAGAAAGCCAAAGAAGTTAGAAGCTTCACAGAGGGTCAAACAGGGGTATAAGCGTCTCAAAAATTGTGCTGTCATGGCCTCTTCCAAGAAGGCCATTCTCTCATATGCCAAAAGCACATCAAGGTTGTTCAAGTTGCTACCACCAAGCTGACATCTACCGTGTCCCAGTAGTTGTAGTTAAATATCTAGCACATGGATGTAACCCCACAGGCACATACAGATCAGAGGTATGGCAGCTGGGTATTTCCAGTCCATTTTGCTGTAATCATTATGGAGGTCTTGGTGACCACATGCTGGCAGGACTGCCTGTGAGTGTCTGTTCATCAAGAGAGCACCCTGCTATTCAACACACTTAGCTCTGCAGCAGCTTTAAACTATTCCTATTTGATGTATGTCAGAAGGGTCCCCAATTAATTCTAACAATTCTAATGACGCTCTTACTTCAGAGTCAGAGTTTATCCATCTCAACAATCTATACTTCTCAACTGTAGCAGTTTGCCCTGTTTTTATATGCAGCAGGTTGGTACCTTTTATATGGCATTTCCCACCCATCCCCAAATACAATATCTATTTTACAAGGACATCCATCTCCCTCTGTCGGTATCATGTTTTAAACATGTGGTTAGAGGTACCTATACGTCTGCCAGTCCCCCACTGCTTTTTGTTTGTGGTCTTACTGTGACATCCCTGACACCAATACGTAGTGCAGCTTGGTCAGCTTCTGTCTATTGACCTCTGTGTATGCCTGTGGAGTCTTCAAGGGTAATTACTGCTTCCTACTTAATCAGTTGGACATCAGCATGGAGGGCACTGATAGCATCACAGTGACCTGTTTACCTTCTCTCTAAAATCTGCACAAGGATAGCAATAAACCTGTTCAACCTGCACAAATACTGGAAGTCTGAGTGCTTTGGAGACCTTCTCTACTGGAAGAGCCCCTGGGTACTTGGGTTGTTCAGTTGATGCAAGTCTGCTCAAGAAAGGATTTTGCAACAAGTCCTATATGTGCTGGTGGGCTTGCCTCCACCTTTCTGTCATGACCCCATAACTTGGCTCTGTATCACCTCTAGAGTCTTTTCTCTCCTTCTTCTCCGTCCCTCCAGCAAGTTTCCCTAGGCTTCTCCATACTCCTTCCTCCATTACCATGATGTTCGGAAGCAGGTTAATGGCACTGGTCATGCCAGAGTTTCATGCTTCCTCCATCAAAATTATTCCTGGTTTAAAAAATGCTTGCCACCTCCTGGACTCTTTATTACTTGAATAAAACTGGAGAAAAAAATTTGCTTCCCATTGCCATGCCGAGCTTAGAGAGCATGTTTAGAGAACACACCATATATTTGACAAACACAACATTTAGCTATACCGTCGGTGTAATTCTTTCAGACATGCCTTCTTGCAAGTCCTAACCATGGATAAGGGAAGGTAGAGCTATAGTTCTGCTTCATGTTCAACATACCACAAGGTAGGTAGCATTTTAAGTATCTGCCAGACAACAAAATCATCCCAGAGGATGCTGTCTTCCTGCTTCTCAATCACATAGAACTTGAATATTAATTAAGTTTACTTCATATTTGAAAGAAAAGTGGTAAAAATAAATATTTTAAATATATTTTCAATTGTGCAGTTAGACCTGGATTTGTGTTTATTGGGTTTTCTTTATGAAAACTGATTTCCTCAAAATCAAGCTATTTCCCCTGAGAGAAAGTATCCAGTCTCTAGAGGCATTCCCTGCCTGGAAGGTTCTTGATGTCAGAGGGAGCAGCCACTAGTGGCAGACACACCTACTTCAGCCAGTCCTCAAGTGAGTTTCCAAAAGAGCTGGACTCCTGAGATCCCAGTTTTCATATGCCTCAAATTCAAACAATCAGGGTCCTCCTTTTCTCAGCTCAGCGAGCGGGGGTTGACTGCATCAGACTTCATACTTTATTAGTGTGGATACCCACAACTTAAATATAATGTGGGTGAAGAAAGTTTCCTAAGGCTTCTAGAATTTTTTAATTCTTAGTAGAGCTAGTGTATAGGATATAATGAAAAGAACTGCTGTGAACTCAGCAATCCACATTACCATTCCTTAATAAGGACCTCTCATTAGATTTCATAAGAAAGGCCATGATATCTTTGTAAATTTAGTTAAGATACATTTTAAAAACTTTCCCTAAATAACACATGCAGCCTCAGGGATTCACAAGTTTACTTCACTCAGCAGTTGTTAAATTCTTTAACGAGTTGCAGTAAGTAATTCCACAATCAGTGGAATTCTATATGTGGTCTGATGAAACCACCAGCAAGTCAAGGCCATGTGCTCCATAAAAGTCCCTTCTATGAAAACCACTTTTGTAGTTGCTACTAGTTACTTGAAAAGTAGAACAGATTAATTTGCTCCTAGGCCAGTCTTATATGGTGTTTCATGTATATGAAATCTTGCTTCCACTTCATGTTGTGGGTGACTACCCAATATGGAAGTTGTGGATGCCCCTTCACTGGAAGTGTTCAAGACCAGGCTGGATGGGGCTTTGAGCAACCTGGTCTAGTGGGAGGTGGCCCTGCTCATAGCAGGGGGGGTTGGAACTAGATGATCTTCAAGGTCCCTTCTAACCCAAACCATGCTATGATTCTATGATTCTATGACTTTTTATTTACGCAGCCATTGTAGACCACAGCTATGGAGTTCAGATTCAGGAATTTCCACCCTGAAGGTCTGCTTCATTTATGTGAAACATCCTATGTGTACTTATAGATGACATTTGTATTATTTTACCCTTTTTTTCTTATTTGAAACAAGGTGTGATGAAAGTAGCTACATGAAATGAGGTGCTGGAGCGAGTGCAGAGGAGGGCAACGAAACTAGTGAAGGGCCTGGAAGANGAGTTCAGATTCAGGAATTTCCACCCTGAAGGTCTGCTTCATTTATGTGAAACATCCTATGTGTACTTATAGATGACATTTGTATTATTTTACCCTTTTTTTCTTATTTGAAACAAGGTGTGATGAAAGTAGCTACATGAAATGAGGTGCTGGAGCGAGTGCAGAGGAGGGCAACGAAACTAGTGAAGGGCCTGGAAGACAAATCATACGAAGAGCGGCTGAAGGAGCTGGGACTGTTTAGTTTGAGGAAGAGGAGGCTGAGGGGAGACCTCATCACTCTCTACAACTACTTGAAAGGACACTGTAGAGAGGTTGGGGCTGGTCTCTTCTCACAGGTAATTAACGACAGAATGAGAGGGAATGGCTTCAAGCTCCAACAGGGTAGGTTCACCTGCCCATTAGGAAGGAATTTTTCACAGAGAGAATGGTCGGGCATTGGAATAGGCTGCCCAGGGAGGTGGTTGAGTCACCGTCCCTGGATGTGTTTAAGGGACGTTTAGATGTGGTACTGAGAGATATGGTGTAGGGGAGGACTTTGTAGAGTAGCGTAGATGGTTGGACTCGATGATCCCAAGGGTCTCTTCCAACCTCAATGATTCTATGATTCTATGATTCTAAATGTCTNTGGTCGGGCATTGGAATAGGCTGCCCAGGGAGGTGGTTGAGTCACCGTCCCTGGATGTGTTTAAGGGACGTTTAGATGTGGTACTGAGAGATATGGTGTAGGGGAGGACTTTGTAGAGTAGCGTAGATGGTTGGACTCGATGATCCCAAGGGTCTCTTCCAACCTCAATGATTCTATGATTCTATGATTCTAAATGTCTTTTGCTATTGTACAATTAAATTTACAATAATGTGTGTATTGTTTTATAATGCATACAGTTATGCCCAGTTTTATACACTGATGCTGCACATTAAAGTACTGTTAAGTCTAAGAAATTCTAACAGCTGTTGCAAACCTCTTTCTGGATGACAATATAAACATTTCCAAAGAAAAACACATTTTGTAAGAGTCAATACTATTCAGTTGCCATTAAGCAACACAATAATTATTATAATAAAGAGTCTCTTACACCAAGTGATCTTGTGGTTCTTAAACCTCTCAGTCTTGCTTTAGAAGTTAGAGCCAAACTCTGCTTCCACTCAAATCAATGGGGAATTCTGCAGATTTCAATGAGAAAGAGACGAGATCCCTCATCAGCTGCAAAAGTTATTTCTTTATGTATGGTAACTCTTCAAGTACCATCCCTTTCAATTATACACGTATGCAAACCTGTAGCTTTCCTGACCTTAGTCAAGCAGGAAACACTACCTCAGAGGACTTAAACATGTCTAGTAATTATCTTCACTGTACTTTTACTCCTGAAGCAAATTTGAAGCCCTCCATGGCTCATAATGCAGTTTTGAGGCTTTTGATTGTGGGTGAATACAACCAGCAACATCTAATATTTGGTTCCTGTGTGCTGCACTTTGCTGATCACATTTCTAACATGCAGTTATTCATTGAAAGAGTTAAACTTCTGTAGTCTCCCTGATGTAAAACAGAGAAGACTTCATGTCTGGAGAGATGGCCTAAATTCAACGATCTCAAAAGCAGCTCCTCTCTGCTGCCCTCCCTAAGGAATGGTGATGAAACGCACTTCTGCTTGTCAGTGTTGAGTTACACAACAGAAGCCCGATAAACCTTTCTACATCCTATGATTTTCATACATTAATGAGAGGGTGATGATAAGGTATTACAACATATGTGTGCAAGACTGGGCACTGTTTGTTACGACAGAAGGACTAACTAGGTTCGTTAGAAAGAATCTAACCTCTCCTTACAAGAAGAGCAAACACTTAATTAGCATGATGTGCCCAAGAATCAGTCACCGCCTTGTAGATTTATAGAGCCTGATGCTTGTGCAGGTACAGCAGGAATTAAAGAGCCAGGCTTGCAAGCTGGGTGATGTAACATAGCAATACCACCTGTGCATTGGCCAAAAAAGGAAATATGTAGTACAAAATGATCAGAATTACTTAGAGATCCATTTTTTTATTATCTGGAAGTGGAGCTTGACTGTCCATATGCTTGCCTTTGAGTTCAACAAGACAGAAAATAAACTGGAATATATCTCAGCAGGAATAGGATGTGTGGGCAGGCTAGGGAACTTTGTTGCTTCCTGCTCTTCGCAGGATTCAACAGAGGGTTGGTAGCATCAGGTCCAGCTGTGCTACTGTCCTTGAAGCTGGCTTTTCAAAAACCAGCATTTACCAACAGGTGCTACTTTGGAGATATATTAGACCTGTGATGGTAAACTTTACTGTGTTTTCTCACTGAGATTAGCTTTGCCAAACATCAGACTCTTTAATGCCAATGAGCATGTTTACACTGTTTTCAGAGGGCTGATTAACCCTTTAATGGACATGAAACTTGATTCAAAAGCAGCCTTAGTCATCAGGTAGTCTAGGCAGAGCACCAGTTCTTAGCATACTGGAACCTTATGAGGTACCCTAAAGGCTTTTCTTCTCTGGTAGATGTGACTTCATGGGTCCACAAGGTCACATCAGAAAAATGTACATCTGCTCCTTCTGCAGGTGCGCTGGTGGTGTTCATTGCATACAAGCAAGATGAAATGGAAGCTTGCTTGAGAATCAAAAAATCTCATGAGGAGGAGCTACTAGACTCATTGCTGAGCCAAGAAGCCTTTGTGTGAAAGAGGAAGCAAGGAGCAATAGAGGGGAGGGGCATGAAATCCAGACGTTACTTCAGGCATTAAAGCCCTAAGGGCTAGCTAGAGATATGTTACTATGTTTATAGAGACAGATTAAAATCGGATTTCACACATAGATATCTAGCACACCAAGGGTTATGAAAATCCTCCTTGACTGGTGAAAACACAATAGCATAGTCGGTTGCCCAGCAAACCTGAGGAAGCTTGGGTCTGATTCATGCCAACAGACAATAAAGAAACCACACAATGAACAATTGCTTTCGTACCGAACTCAGATCTCTTCCCCTCTGAGGAAATCTTCTCAAGTGAAGGAGGACAAGATCTGAAGGGTAAGCTTGTAGTTACACAAATTCACCCTATCTTTTAGGTACACCTCAGTAAACTATTAGTCAGACTGTGAAACCATGCATCTACCTTCTGTGCCTTTTCACAGCAAGCATTAGATACAGTCAACCACTTCTTCAAGCCTTTGAGCAACCTTTTTTTATTTTATTTTATTTTTTTCCAGTGCCCTAGCCTAACATGGTGGGAATGCAGACATGACATTTAGTATGCAGACGAGAGCCAGGATTGCATGTGCCTTGACCAACTGCCAGCCCAGCCTGCTTGGTCTCTGAGTTGCCCAGACCAGAAGCAGTCAGTGACCAGAATGTGGTCAGCGCTGAGCTGGAGCTAACATCGCCGTGCCAAAGCTAATAATGCTTCTCTCCCAGCTGAGCTAATGGAAGCTTCATGGTGGCTCACACAGCGGCCCAAGCAGACTCTCGTCAGCCTGGAAAATACCACGTAGATAAACCCAGTGTAGCTTTCAAAGAAGGCAACTAATCTATGTGTTCATAGGCAGAACAGGGCATTTACATGCCACCTGTATCTCCAAAGTATTTAGCACTTGTGATGCAAACCAAGGCGCTCTAGCTATCTGAATTCTGTCTTGCTCCAGCAGTCATGCATTTCCTATTATTGACTGCATTTAAAGCACTCCGGCATGGAGATCTGGGCACTCTCGGTGAACCAGTGAATCAGTAACCTTTTTGCAGTCTGGATCTCAGTTACGCAGGCTATCTACGCTCGTAATTTCTGATCTGAAAATAATATGGGATTCTGTTAAGACATCATACCAGAATGACATTCTCACAGTAAAAATTTAGGAAACAACGAGGTTTTAGTATCTATCCTTGCTTCTACAGTTCAAGAGTTGAAGCCATACACACTTATTTTTCAATCCTAGAAACCTGTTAGGCAAAACTGGCTATTTCAATGCTGTCTCCCAAAGGAACACTTTTGGATGTTTTCCATTAAATAAAATGAAAAGGTAATATTTCTCCTTTATATTTTTCTGTCATTCCACCTCAAGGAAACTCATAATCATGAGTCCCACTGGGGCCAAAAAGAAGGTATGACAATATCTTGAGCTATAGGGACAATATTCATGTCCCATGGGCAAGAAAAAAGAGCCTGTTACTATCAAATTACTGAGTGTTAACAAAACCATGCATGCATATTTACAGATAGTCATATCACAAAGCTTAACAGCTGAAGCTTAGGGGAGCATTAGTGAAGACAAAGGAAACCCTTATGTATGGTTAGATGCACAGGAACACTGTATTATAGCTATAAACTATCTGACTATACTTTAGCCAAAGTTTTATTATTAAGATAGCATCTTAGCTGACTTCCCCTCTTGTTTTTCTAATCTGAATAAGGACATATATTAAACCCATTCTGTACTGTCTTCAAGTACACTGAATCTTCACTAAAGAAAGTACAATAGGTCTGTGATGGAAATTTGCGTAGCTCTGGCATATTAATAATTAGTCCATCATAGGCCCTTTTACTACCTGGCACAAATTCACTATAAAGCACTTTCTAAAAAAATTGTCAGGGGAGTACAGATCAAAATGTTAGTGAAATCATACAAAAAATAATCCTGGAAGAGGCTTCATGGGGTTATATAGTCTATCCTGCTGCCCAAGACAAAACCAACGAACTTTACTGAGGTTTCTCCAATCTCTTCTCATAGTCTGTTACCTCCACGAGCAACTCTTCTTAATATTTGAAAGCTTTCTCCTAGTACCCAGATTAAACATGTCTCCCTCCAGTTTGGCCTATTACTTTTAGTCCTACCCATCGTAGACATAAGAAAATTATTCCTTTGTCTTGGCAGCATTCTTTTTATATACCTACATGAGCTGCCTCAAATGTTTTTGGTGCAGACTATTCATCCGCAATTCATTCAATTTTTCTTTACATGACAGTTCTTCTAAACCTCCAATCATTTTTGCTGCTGTCCTGTTGACTTTCTCTGCCTGTGCAGAGTCAAAGAAAGCAGGAGATTTAACACATCGGTTCACATAACCTATTAGGACTCTTGCCTTTTTTGCTATTAGATTATTATTGACTTATTTTCAGTCTGTAACCTATTATCTATAGTGCCTCTGTGATCCTTTAAAATGCCAACTTTATTTCATTCTTCAGAAAATGTTCTCAAGAATTTTCTCCTTTATTTTGAAAGGTGTTGCAATAGATATACTAATTTAATTTCAGCCACATAATTTGCTCCCAACACACTAATCCATCTTCCCTAATATAGGAGATGTAAACCACAAAAAATTCTGATATTCTTGCCCAAGGTTCAGCTTGGGCAAAGTTCTGTCACAGGCCACAGCTTTTGTACCTACACGTACACATATATGTACATATAAACATTTAATTATCTTAAAGTTTGATAAATTCAAGCCCTCCAGGGTTAGATAAGGGAACTTTATATCTTTTGGAAGAGGGAATTTCCCAGCATCCCAGTGAAACACACAACTGTTGCTTCTAGCTATGTAAGGGCCCAAAATAAAACTAATTAAAGACTAAGACCAATGTAAGTAAAATTCCTCTAAAAATAACCAAAAATAGCCTAGCTTGAAAGAGCTCTGTGATTTTATTCTGCTCTTGACTTTCACATGTATTTACAATAGCTAGGGTATTACATGCTCAAAACTGAAGAAAAAAATTGTATTTCAAAGCTTTTTAAAAATTCATTTTTGTAATTTGTGCACATATTTACAAATTTAATTACTCAGTTGAGATTATCCACACACGTAATGTTTCTTGTTATCCCGGATCCAACCTAAGTTTTACCTATATATTTGATCATAGCATATATGCAAATACTTTACATAGATATTCATGCATACAATGGATTTACAGGAAACTGATGTGCTATGGGTGAAACTTTCTGAAGTGTTGAAAAATGAAACTTTGGGTATTTTGAAAACATAATCCAATAAATTTCAACATGTGCAAGTTCCTGTGCAACCTGCTCTGGGTGGACCCGCTCTGGCAGGGGGGGTTGGACTAGATGATCTCCAGAGGTCCCTTCCAACCCCATATGATTCTATGTGCAAACTCAAGTAGCATTCTGGGGACTGATTCTTCTGGAAACACTACAACTAAATGCATATACATTTTAATCTACCTCTTACCAGATTAGGTATAAAATATTTCCCATTTATCTGGTATGCCATTTTCAAAACTGCCATTTGCAAGCCTGCATGTCTCCAATGTTATGTCTCCAAGCTTAAATTCTTACTGAGAGAAGGGGGGAGTAAAGGTTGGAGGCCGTCTAGGGCACAGTGATCATGAGATGATTGAGTTCTCTCTCCTCGGAGAAACAAGGAGAAGGGTTACCAAAACTGCCACCTTAGACTTCCGGAGGGCAAACTTTAAGCTGTTCAGAGCACTGCTAAACAAAACCCCTTGGGAGGATGCCCTTAAGGATACAGGAGCCCATGAAGGATGAACGTACTTCAAAAAAGAAGTCTTCAAGGCACAGGAGCAGGCTGTTCCCATGTGCCGAAAAACAAGTAGGCGGGGTAGGAGACCAGCCTGGCTTAACAGGGATCTCTTGCTGGATCTCAAAAACAAAAAGAGAGTCTACGACCTTTGGAAGAGGGGGCAGGCCTCTCATGAAGACTTTAAAGATGTAGCAAAGCTATGTAGGGAGCAAATAAAGAGAGCTAAAGCGCAGCTAGAGCTCAACCTAGCTGCAGCTGTCAAGGATAATAAAAAATGTTTCTACAAATTCATTAACAACAAAAGGAGGAATAGGGAAAATCTCCCTCCTTTATTGGATGCAGAGGGAAACATAGTCACAAAGGATGAGGAAAAGGCTGAGGTGCTCAATGCCTACTTCACGTCAGTCTTTAGCAGTGGAACTAGCTGTTCCCCGGACACCCA
>QJSC01006361.1:0-27098 GCA_003697955.1 Calidris pygmaea
CCTGGATGCCGTCCTGAGTGATGTGCTCTGGGCAACCCTGCTTTGGCAGGGGAGTTGGACTGGATGATCTCTAGAAGGTCCCTTCCAACTCCAACAATTGCATGATTCCATAAGGCTGATGATAGGGAGAAGTCCAGCAAGAGCTGCCGCTGGTGAGCAAGTCTGGGACAGGTGGGGTAGGCATGGTGCAGGCAGACCACGACCTTCCCTGCTCAGCCACCACCTCTGCAACCCCAGAGGGTTCACTGCTTAAGGGGACATCTTTTGAGCAGGAGGACACCATGATGGTGAGGGCAGGAGGAACATTTTGAAATAGCCAACATTGCCAAGGAAGGGCCACAGAGTGGCTTGCGTCACAGAGCTCCCCACATCCATGTTCTCTGACATGCTCTCAGTGCCACATCCAGGACAGACGGACAGGCAGATCAACATGGGGGTGACAAAGTTTTCATGCACGGCTCAGAAGATGAGGTGCGGAAAGAGATGAGGTAAGGAACTTTGTGAGCTTGTATACTGAGTTGAACTGATATGAAGGCATGAACTGCATAATTACATACTGTCCATAATTACATACCTGACATTACCCTGAGCAATTACATACATGACAATACAGCTAGTCTGCAGGCATATAAAATTACCTAAAAATAAAATTGTGTTGGAATTTTATCTCAAACCATAGGTGTAAATTGAAAGCTGTTAATAAGCTTTCAATAGGGCAATGCATCTAATAGGAGGAGTCACAAAAACTGCATCCTCAAACAAGGGATAGGTTGGAGGCAAGAAGACCACCTGGAAAGTAATATCAGATAAGTATCCTGTTCCTACACTCCTTCCCAAGCCTCTTGCTCCTGTTGGAGATGCAGTATTGGGTGAGTTTCGCGTTGATTTGAGGGGTTGAAGCCTGAGTCAGCACCCGTATTGCTGAAACTGCCAACTGCAGAGGATCCCTACTCAAACACAGGGCAGAAAAATCAAAACGGGGCAGAAAAATGAAAACTGAAGTCTTGGTCAGCTGAGATAAGAGCTAGGGGATGCTCAGGTTTAAATGAGGAAGTTGGTGGAAGGAAGGTAATTAGTGGAGGAAGTGATGAGTGGAGCAGTTCACCCCACTGGAGGTCTGGTGCTGTACGGTGAAGGCAGCTCCCCTGGATGCTCTGCAGCTTTCCTTTTACTTTTTTTTGGGTGGGGAGGGACCTGTTGGGAATGGCCTGGGAGAGGAAGGGAAGGCAGGACGAAGCTGTGGAGCTGCTGGGACAGCAGAGCGTTAGGAGCAGTTACCTACAAATCACTCCCAGCATCCAGTCGCCCCGACTCCTCTTTCAGTGGAAAAAAATTGTGTGACTGTGCATACCTTCACTCCCACACCTTTACTGTCTGCACAGGCTTTCCAAAAATAGCATTCCAGCCAGTGCTAAAGCCTGCTCCAAGCTCCCCGGGCACTTTTTGATGTAAAACCCAGGCACTTTGTTTAAGAGGCAGTGTGTTAGGGCCTCAAGAGCATTAATGGGTGTCAACTGCCTTGCACCTGCCATCCATGCACCATCTGCTTACAGCCCAGGATCTCATTTAAGCTCAGGTCTGTGTCCCCTGTCCCTGTAAGTGTCCTTGTCTCCAGGTCTGGCTGCCACATGGACCTTGGACCTGCCTTGTAGCCTTGTCTCCTACCCCATCTCCTGCTCCAGATCAGGCTCCCCAAAGGGACACTTGTCCCAGTTCGTCCCCTTGCTGGGTCTGGGGCCGTTGATGGACCCTGTCCCACCCCTGGTTCTGCTGTACGTGCTGTGACCCTGAGGGACTGTACCCTGTTGGGGAGGGCATGGCCAGTGCTGGGGCCACCATGGCTTCCTGGCTCAGCCCCTCCTGGTGCTGCTCCCTGAACCAGTGGATCCGTGTCTTGAGCTCCCTGGCAACGTTTCACTTTACACAGGATTATCCTCTGGAAGTGACAGTGAGTTAATCAGGTGGCATCTCACCCCAGAAAAGATTTGATCCTGCCTGGACTTCCCACTCCTTCCCGTTCTTTCTTTCCCTGGCTGAAGTAGTAGTTTGGATTTGTCCTTCCCTCAGTAAAACCCAGCCTAGTAATTTGGGCTGAATCTCTGCCTGCCACAGCTTCCTAACAGCGCTCGTGAGATGCAGATGTAAAGAAAATAGTTCCATAAGATGACTATAGGAGGGGCCACAAAAGCAGGTTGCAGGATCTGGCCAGGGAGCAGAGAGGGTGCAAGCACTGGTTGTGGACCCATGATCACATGTGTCAGGAGACATGGAAGTGGCTCACATGGTTTCACATTAAAGCAGGATCAACGTTCCTATGTCTGACAGGCAAGAAAAGAAGCTTTGGCCAGAACCAGCTTATTTACAAACTAGTTGTTACTTGTTTGTGTGACCAAGTAAAATGTCTCCACACAAGACCAAGACACAAAGTTTTGTTAATGTGGCTCCAAGTCAGAATGGCACAACGTCGCCTTCTTCTAACACCAAGCAAAGTTCTTCAGGAGCCCCAGGACCTCTCTGTTGGCTGCTCCTCTGCTTTCTCCAACTGAGCTACAAAATCTGCGGCGCACGCATCCTGCCGAGAGCATCTGGACCCACCGCTGCAGCATGGACCACCTTAGATTGGTACTGCGGGCATCCCCAGCTGGCTCTGGCCAACTTTGCAGGACCTCGCTGTCCATACAGCCTTTGCGGGTAACAGAGAAAAAAAAAAATTGAGACTCCCCGTGTGTGGCCGTGTCTCCCTCCTGCATCCCAGCCTGTGACGAGCTGCAGTCGGGTGGGGACAGGTCTACCCTCTGAGAGCGTTGGCTCTGATGGACAGGTATTTTCATGGAAGTCAGGCATAACTGGGAGGGGAGGAAGGATTTCAGGATCTGCAGCTTTCCTGTAGGAGAAAAATACTACTTAAGCACCAACCTGCAACAACCCATCAGATCTCCAGCTACTCCTCAGCGGCTGAGACACCCCGGGGGTGGCTCTAATTGCTAAAGGAGCAAATCAGCTTCCTCACGACTCTCCTCATCCAGCCCATTACAGCTCCACGCAAGGTGTTATGACATTACTGCTGGAAAGAGAAAAGCCAGCACATGAGTCACTAAGTCATTGACTAATCTTCCCTCTCGATGAGCATTTGGCATCCCGACGAGGAGAGAAAAAAAGAAGGATTGCAGAAGAAAATTGTACACGTGTGAAGTAAAAGGTAAACTTTTTTTTTTTACTTTTTTTTTTTTTTTCCCCCAACAGCTTTATAGGTGAAAGCAGCAGCAGAGAGCCCCCTCTCACCACTGCCGGGCTGTTTGAGTCAGGTCCTGGGTCCAATTAACCAAGTGGGAGGGTATAGTCAGTCACAGAGTTTGCACACGTGGTGGTCATTAACTAAACCTGGTAACTGGTTAAATGCACACACTGGGGTCAGGGAAATGCAGCGATGGACTGATGTAGATTTTAAGCAATCGCAGATGAAAGGCAGAGCCCCCAGGAGTGGCAGAGCAACGACCCGAAACCTCGCTTCTGGCGGGGAGGCTGGAGCTGCTTCACACTTTAAATATGCAACAGCATATCAACGAGAGCTTCTGTTCCTTGCTCTCGGAAGACCAGCGGTGAAGGAAAACGAGTTGTCCTGTAGTTCAGCTTAAACTGTAACCCTGGAGGCACAGCACTGTCAGATGTCCCCACTTCACTCCTCTGTGCTTTCTTCGTGTTCGTCCCGGGACGACCCTGTCCAGAGCACCCCCTGCAAGGGAGCGCTTGTACCCATTCTTGTACCCAAATCGTGGCCAGGGTGTAAAGGGACTTGCAGGAAAGGGTCCTGTGGGCTCTCCAGGGTCAGGGTAGTGCCCCCTTCTTCCCACTGCTCCCAGTTTAACCTCCCGAATCTCATCCCTTTTCCTCAGCTTGCTCAGCTGTGGGGCAGGGAGCTGTGGCTGCCTTGTCTTGAAGAGTCAGTCATCCTCCAGCCAGGTCTCTGCCAGCCATGGAAGAGGTTGTGCACCTCCTAGCAATGTTGGCATGCCTGGAGTACCTGGAGCTGCTGCTTCTGCTGGATGTTTTTGTTCCTGGCTCAAGGACTAGAGACTTTTCTTTGAACCGTGTTGGTTGCGTGAACCAAACCGTGCCAGCCCTGACGCCACCTCCCCCTAGTTCCTGCATTTTCCAGGCATTGTTTCTATAACTTTTCCAAAAATTCAGCAATTTTTCTGCTCCCTGCCACCCTGGGGTCAAAGCACTTGCCCAGAAGCTGTGTGATATAATACTGTGTGTTATGCACCTTTGATGACTAGCCACCTTCAGCCTCTCAGGTGTTCCATCTGTTATTGTTCTTCTACAGTAGCTCCAGCTGAGTAAAGAGCTCATTTTCTTGGTTAAGAGAGTAAGAAGAGTGGAAATTCACATTAAAGACCCACCTCTTCCAGGAAACCGTTACCTGAAGCAGACAATGGAGGAACCATGGTGCAAGGCCCATGCAGTGGTGGCAGCAGTTGCCCTGTCAGGGGCTGGACACTCACTCCTTTGGCCGTCACATCAGTCCCCAGAGCACACCAGCACAAGGCTGTGACCTTGCAGGAGTACATTATGGTCCTTCTCACGGCAGGGGCAGCCTCTCTGGGTGCCAGCACTGCAGCTCCCATCGCTTCCGTGCATGTCTTCTGGGAAAGCACTCTCCCAGGTGGAGAAAGGGACTTTGTGGGGAAACGTTTTCACTTTTTCCAGCCTTTGGAGGAGGGTGGTGAGCAGGTGGCCCTCACCCACAGCCCACCCTTTCTCCCCAAAGTACTTATCTCCCTGTTTGCATCCATGCAGAGACTCGGCTCCTCTTCTGGGCACCTTCTTACTCTTTCCATACTCCCTGCTCCTAGGTCATCACTTGACACAAGCCATCCTAAAAAAAACGCTTCGCTGATGCACAGCAGCCAGGCTTTGGTGCCCCTGGGCATCCCTACGCGGTGGGTCACCCTCCTTCTCCTGGGTGCCTGTTTTATGGTCCAGCTGGGCTGGCTGGTGATCAGCTCACCCCAGAGGGAGTTTGTTGCAGCGCCTGAGATGCTGCAAGGTACCCCCACACCAGAAAACAACACTGTTTTCACGTCCCGCTTCCCACGGCCTCCTTGCCTAATGCGGATCTCCCTCTCAAAACCTACAACAGGAGGGAAGGACTCTTGTCCTTTCCTCCAACAGGAGGAGAGGCGCCTTGTGCTGGGTCCGCTTGAGATGGATGTGCTGCGTGCACGCAGGATAATTGCTTTGGCTCTACCCCAAACGGAGAGTTTCGCTGTGACTTTTGACAGCCTTTCAGCCGGGTCTCAAAGTCCGGCGAAGTGGCTGGATGAAAAGCCATGGGAAGTTGAGCTCCGAGGGCAGAGACCGCTTTCCAAGCTCATGCGGCTGCGCCTTGGTACGTAGCTGCTCTGAGTGAACAAACCGCACAGAAAAGATGAAATTTGAGGATCTCTTGCTGGAAATTGGCGGCTTCGGCAGATTCCAGATTTTGATTTTGTTTATCCTCTGCCTCCCACGAATCAACCTTCCCATGCATTTTCTGCTGCACAATTTTCTTGCTGCTACTCCCTCTCATCGCTGTGCGGTTCCACACCAAGAGGCATTTGTGAACCTCACCGTGGAGGAAGTTCTGCTCATCAGCATCCCCCGAGAGCCCGATGGCACTTTCAGGTCCTGTGAGATGTTCTCACAGCCTCAGTTTCACCTGCTGCTCAATTCCTCTCTGCAACCAGAAAACGACTCCATCATCCAGCCCTGCCAGCACGGATGGGTCTATGACCATTCCCAGTTCACCTCCACCATCTCCACCCAGGTAATGCTTGGCCTGTGGTCTAGCTGAAAAATGTGTTTTGAGGAGCAGATGGAGAGGTATTCACTGGGTGCACAGAATCAGGGGGGAATCTTAGCATTTTAACTAGTGGGAACAACTTGTTTGAGAAGATTTCCTGAAACAGGGAAGCTCTCTGAAGCTCAGAGTAAGAAGCTAACATTTATTTTTATTGGTATTATTATATTGTTATTGTTACTATTACTCTTGCTTATATTGATCCTTAGAAACCAAAATTTCTTGTTATAAGCATTTTAGTTTCTCCAGGTGATTGAGAGATTGGGGGGGTGGGGGTGAAGACACACATACAGTTTTTTCATAGAATCATAGAATTGTCCGGGCCGGAAGGGACCTCCAAAGGTCATCTAGTCCAACCTCCAGATTTTCTCTGCTTGGGCCACACGGCACTTGCGCAGGATGTGGTATATGAGCCCATGACTTGCTTTCTTGGTTTTCCAAACACTTTGTAACCTCTACACCCTTGGCCGCCCCCTCCCCAATGATCTCCGTCTTCCCCCTCTTCTCCCCAGGATCCTGCTGCCTCTCTTCCCACCGGTGTCTCTTGCTCTCAAGGTGTTCTCTTGCTCTCCAAGGGCCTCCTGCTGAGATGCAGCATGCTGGCCAGCCCTAACCTTGAGCCTGCCCAAGGTCCCTGCCTATCAAACATTAACCACGCGCCTTCTGAAACACTTTGCTAGGGCTGACAGTGATACCTCTGGGTGTTAATGCTTTACCTCCCTTGAAAAGCAGCCCAAATCACAGGAGGGGACAATTTGGTCAGACAAAAAGGGCACGGTCGGCTTGGAAATGGTTGCAGCTGAGTGTCTCAGTGAGAGCAGGGCCAAGTCTTAACCCGGAGCTGATGCTTCCCCCCAACCATCCTGCTTTCATCAGACATGGAGGTGAGGGTCCCGGTGTGTACCAGGTCTGTACCTGATTTCTGCACTGTTTCAGGGAGAAAGGTGTGAAGGACCCCCGGGGGAAGAGGTAGGGGAGGGTGCTCCTGCAGCCAGGATGCTGGGCACGGAGCCTCGTGGTGCTGCACCCAGGGTGTGGTGGCCTCGGGACATGTTCAAGACCAGGGCTTTCTCCGGAGTCTTTTGCTCTTCCAGCAGGAAAGGTCGCTCAAGGTCTGGCTGGCCTCTCCAGAGAGGCTGGGCTGATGATTAAACTAAGTTTTGCCAAGTCTGCACATACAGAAAATTAACTCCGCAGCTCAGCCGCAGCATTCTGTAATGATTAGCGACATTTGCACCTCCAAGAAAGTAAAATGATGCTCATTAACTCGATTAGGAAGACTGTCTAGACCAACTTCCCAGTAAGAAACCAGTAAGTTACCATCAGGAGCAAGCATTTGGTCTGACTCCCCCTCTGCCCTCCTTCCTCCCTGCAGGAACTGCTTCAAAGGAAACTGGTCAGGGTAGCAGGAACGGGATATCAACACCACGTTCCCTAAGGAAGGCTGGGGCACGTCTTACAGCCCACAGCAGTGCCAGCACCCTGCAAATGCCCACTTTAACCATGACAGTCCCAGGGCACGACAGAGGGAGCTGGGGAGACACATACCCAGGCAGGTTGAGAGCAGCTTTCACAGGAGAGGGAAAAGGGGGTGTCTCCATGATTAGTTTTACCCAGGAAAGCTTTCTGATCATAGAATCATAGAATGGTTTGGGTTGGAAAGGACCTTAAAGAACATTGAGTTCCAACCCCCCTGCCCTGGGCAGGGACACCTCCCACCAGACCAGGTTGCTCCAAGCCCCATCCAGCCTGGCCTTGAACCCCTCCAGGGATGGGGCAGCCACAGCTTCTCTGGGCAACCTCTTCCAGGGTCTCACCACCTTCACAGCAAAGAATTTCTTTCTGGTATCTCATCTAAATCACCCCTCTTCCAATTTAAAACCGCTCCCCCTTGTCCTGTCACTGCACTCCCTGACAAAGAGTCCCTCCCCAGCTCTCCTGTAGCTCCCTTCAGATCTTGGAAGGCTGCTCCAAGGTCTCCCCGGAGCCTTCTCTTCTCCAGGCTGAACAACCCCAGCTCTCTCAGCCTGTCTTCACAGCAGAGGTGCTCCATCCCTCTGAGCATCTTCATGGCCCTCCGCTGGACCCGTTCCAACAGGTCCATGTCCTTCCTGTGCTGAGGCCTCCAGAGCTGGACACAGAGCTCCAGGTGGGGTCTCAGGAGCGCAGAGCAGAGGGGTAGAATCCCCTCCCTGGCCCTGCTGGCCACACTTCTCTTGATGCAGCCCAGGATGGGGTTGGCTTTCTGGGCTGCCAGTGCACATTGCCGGCTCATGGTGAGCTTCTCATCCCCCAACACCCCCAAGTCCTTCTCCTCAGTCCTTTCTGGTGCCCGACGAGTGTCCACAGAGAGGCTGTCACAGTGGGGACAGATAACTGGGAGCTTTGTAAGATGCAACTTTACATTTCTCAGGACTCCGGCACTGCAGTTTAGTGCAGGATTCTACCCCTTCATCAGCTTTGGCCCGACAGAAACTGCAAGACGCCAAGAGGAAAGGGGCATGAAAGGGCAACAGAGACTGAACTGGGCACTAAGTGTCATTTTGGCTTTGTGTTTCAGTGGGACCTCGTGTGCGAGCAGCGCGGACTGAACCAGGCGACGGCAACCTTCTTCTTCATTGGCGTGACGATGGGGGCCGTGGTGTTCGGATACCTTTCAGACAGGTTTGCCCCCTTTCAGGCTGTTTCTCCTGTTCCACGACGAGAAGTTCACAAACCTGTGACCTGCAAAGGGCAGTCGGAGGGGCAGAGAAAGGAGAAAACACAATCATAAAGGGACAATCCAGCCTCTCACATAATAATTGGATTAAAGTCGTACTGGGAAGCGATGCATTGCCTAAATTAATGGAGCAGCCAGTTAGCAGCCCACCAGAGCAGTGGCTCTGGCCTTGGTCAGGAGTCAGTTGCTGCAGGAACAGTAAAAACTGAAAAAAAATCCCCCGTCTGTGACACTGTTTTTGGAAAAGACAACTGTCTAAAAAAAAAAAAAACAGAGAGAAAGCTGGTTAAAACAAAGCCGAAATGAGAGGCTAAAAGAGTTAACTTCTTGCAAGTTATATGGAAATTGGTTAAGGACACCCAAGCCAGGGGCACAGACCAGATGCATGGGGAAAAAAAGAGTCTCCAGAAGGCAAAAAGTGACTCTGTCATTACTAGAGAAGCAAAGTAGATGAGGTTGTTAGAAGCAGGGAGGCATTCCTCGAGGAAGAGCTGAGGCAAATGAGGAAAACAGGAACAAATCTGCCCTCTCTGGTTAAATGTTAGAATGTGATAACGTAAACCTGAAACAAACAAAAAAAAAAAGGCTGAGTAATAATCTAGAAAGGGCATCGATTAAGAAATTCAATGTTTTTGCAAGCATCAGGACCAGGAAACCTTAAAGAGAATTCGTCGTGCAGGCGCGCGATGGGGATGTGCCGGTCACTGTGGGGCATGAAAGGGCAACAGAGACTGAACTGGGCACTAAGTGTCATTTTGGCTTTGTGTTTCAGTGGGAAACATTTCATTAAATAACGCTCTTTGTTATTTAATGCCTGAGTTTCCTGCGCGGGAAACTGCTTCCCGATTTCCCTCCTCTGGGAGCAAACAAGATTTTGGCGTACAGCAGGCTGCAAAACCACCACACAGCAGAGGGGAATCTGCTTCACGCTGTGAAGCATCCCAGAGACTTTGAGCTGGAGATGGGTGTTTTTCCATCCGTATCTTTGCATAGGAGTTTATTAGCGTATCTTTGCAAGGACCCAAGGCCACCTGGCTCATCTTCAAACCGTGTGTCTTGGCTTTGTATCGAAAATGGGTTTTGTAGCGCAGTTGGAGGGAAAGAAACTCAGGATCAGAAAAAAGGAGCAGGACAAAATAAGGCGGAAGAGAAAGTCTCTGCTCGAGTGAAATGAAAAATAATTTGTTTTTCAAATGGACGGTGAGGGGGAAGAGCCAGTAGAAGATGAAGGCGTAAAAGGAGCATCTGGAAACAAAAAGGCTGCAGTGTGAGAACATAACAGTGTGAGAACATAAATGAGTTTGTGCTCAGAGGGAGAATGTGGTGAAGTTGGAGCTTTGAAATAAGTTCAAGGCCAGGCTGGATGGGGCTTGGAGCAACCTGGTCTGGTGGGAGGTGTCCCTGCCCATGCCAAGGGGGTTGGAACTGGATGATCTTTAAGGTCCCTTCCAACCTGAACCATTCTATGATTCTATGAAGCTGATAGAAGGAGGCATGGAGAAATACACCAGATGAATGTCAGTAAACTGCCAGGAGCAGGGAGTGCTCGTTCTAGAGCCCCACAGGACTTTTGGGATGAAAAAGCTGGAATGCTGTTGGCATTGTGTGACCTCCAGAGCAGGGAGCTGATAAGGTATCACCTATCAAATAGTTTTTAAACTGGTCTCCAATAAAGATCTCAGGCACTACATGCCAGGCAGACAGACATCTATCTGTAGCGGGAAAATGAGTAGAAACTCTTCTGAAAGACTGAGTCAGTGGCCACACGGGTAGATATGAGATGCCAGTGAAAAATCAGTGGGGTGTCTGCAAAAGATTCATGCCTTACCAACATACTGGGTTTCTCGAAATGTGCTAACAGGCATGTGAATAGGGGAGATGCCATCTACACAGATTTCAAGAAGTTTCCTTACAAAAGACTGAGAAAGAAAGAAACTGGGCTGCCCTAGGATAAGAAGGAAGGTCTCTGCATGACTAAATAATTGATTAAAAGCCAGGAAGGAGTTGTAAGCGTTCGCTTTTGATGACGGAGTGAGACCTATGGGGACCTGGGATTGGATCTGTGTGCTTTTCAGCACATTTATAAATTATCTGGAAAAGAAGCAAGTGGGAAGCTGTTTCTGAGTGACCCTACCAGGCTGGTAGCATGAGTTCTGAGTGAGAAGAACTGCAGAAGGAGCTTAAAAAGCTGTGACTGGATGGGAACATCAGAAGACAAAATTTCAAGATAGATTAATCTAAAATAAAGGGAGAAGCAATTCTAACTTCTCATTTAAAACTGAGGCCTCTGAGCTGACCACAGCTGCTCAGGTGCAAGATTTTGGGGTTATGAGAGACAGCTGCACGCAAACATCCACTCAGCAATGAGTAGTGGCTGGGGAAGCAAATGGAAAATTAAGAATCATTAGGAAAGGAATATAAAATTAAAGAGAACATCACTCTGCAGTAACGTGTAAATGCATGGTGGCCCCACATCTTGAATACCGAGTGCAGTTTTGACTTCCCTTCACCCTCCTTCCCCATCTTGAAAGGATACAGAAGCAACGGAGAAAATTGGGAGCAGCTAACAAAAAAAGACCAAGTTATGGCTTGACTTCCAATTAGCCGGAGCAGGACCCTTCAGTCTACTGACGTGGTGGCTTAACGAGGGTTTGACAGCAAGCTGTGCCCTCGTAAGCAGCCAGGAGCAGAGCTGACTGTGCACTGCCCACCTGAGCTACCTGGCCACGGGGCCCACAGGTCACATCAGGAGAGGTTTGCAGCCCCTGTGATCACAGTGAGGACAGTGCATCCAGTAGATCTGCAGTAAATTTATTAAAACTTGGGTGTCATGCCCCCACCTCTCCCCTAAGAGCCCTTAAAAGCAACCCCATGAGCAGCCTTCTTTTTCTCTAACGGAGACAATGTCCCACTTCTTTCTGCTAACTGTAATGCAGAGATTTCATCTCTAGTGTTCCTGTTCATCTCAGGCTGAAAACCATCTGGTCCTCGCATTTTGCTACAGTCCAGGTTCGTTTTGTTCTAAGCTTCTACCGAGAACATCTCTACTGACAAATTTTAGCCTGGTAAACCCTCCAAAAACCTTCACTGTGAACATATATCTGCAAATATATATATATATATATAGTTTCTCCTTTTGTACGTTGTCCTTGTACTGAATTGGCTGCATGACGTTTTGGCAGACTTCCAGACTGGGATATTTATGAAAATGGCTTTTATATTAATTCTTATGCTTGTGCAGTTTCCTCCTTTTATTTGTATTTCCTACATTTAATCCTTCAGAGGTTGCGCTTTCCTACCTCTCCCTTTGAAGACCATTTTGAAAGCATTATTTCCAGCAGCCTCCCTATAGCCTGCAGTTCAATCCTGCCAGCTCGCCCCTGGGTTCCCTAGCAGGTGGCACGCATTTGCTGAGAGAATCTAGTAATGGGTCCATAAATAGCTGCCTTGCGCACTGCAGGGGCTCTTAGGGCTCTATATCCTTCTTACTGCATTTTCAAGAAAAACAATCATTTAAAAAAGTGGCTCTTCTTTCTCAGGCCGTTAGCCTATTGGAAACTGGATCCAGCTCTGGTGTTTTTCTGGGTGTTTGCTGCTCTGACCCAGGGACATTACGATGACTTTGGTAAACTGGCCATGGCTAAATTCCACAGCAGATGCAGTACACTGCCCCAGCCCAAGCCACAAGTTGTTTTTTTTTTTCTCCAGTGGATTTCTTAACTAGCTGCTACATGATGTAATTTATGGTCATTTTTAGAAATGTTATTGTGGCGTTATGTCCCAGCACATCACTTTTTCCTCTGGAGCAATCATTCTTGCCATCATCCTTCTCAGGCGGCCACTAAGAGAGAATGCCCTAATGCCAGAATCAGACCAGAATGTCAGAGCCTATAGACTGAACATTGCCTGTTGACAGCATTATTTTATTACTCCAGTTTGTACCTAAGCTCTCATCACAGGCAGTCCTGATGTTCATCATGAACGCTGATGCCTTGGGCTCCATTTTGATTTTCAGGTTTTCACGGGTTGTGTAGAAATACATACACGCATATTTCTCACCCTCTGTGTGTGTGTTTGACGTTCTGTATTTCTCCACACTCTGCACCAGGGGCAGGATGCTCCTACAACTTCCAGAACTCTTGGGGAATGACCTCCCAGCAGATCCCTCAGAGACCCCTTAGGACATTAGGGCTATTTGCACATGTGGGCTGATGATTGGGTTAATTTTATTTTCCCTTTTTATTTGGGATCTTTATTTTCCTTTCAAGGGCCGGGGTGAAAGTGTCACCTGTCTCCCTGAGAGCGGTGGCAGCGGCTGGTCCTGGGTGAGCCTGAGGAGGAGGACACGCTGAGCCAGGCATGGGGACAGCCATTGGAGGGAGCAGGGTGTGCCGGCAGCAGGGGATTTCAAGCTGACTTTTGATGATGGTGTCGAACAGGGGAGCTTGATGGTAGTGTTTTGATGGGGGATGCTCTTTCCACCAGAGACCCTCGTGCCTGACGCTCACGGGTCAGGCTGGCCCTCTAACAGGGTTGCACCACTGTGGCAGAGGCTTCATCCAGAGCTGTTCCCTCCTCCCTGGGGTGTTGCATCTCACACTCTTTGCAGAGTGGGCAGCATTTTCCTTCTCCTTCTTCACGCCTCCAGTTTGCCCCCTTTCAAACCCTACTCCTGGGCCAGACGGGTCTCCAGCTGCTGTAACCCAGCCTGTACTCCTGGCAGGTTCGGACGGAAAGCCATGCTCCTGCTGTCCCTTGTGTGCTCCCTCGTCTTTGGGATGCTGAGCGCCGCCTCCGTCTCCTACAGCATGCTGGCCATCACGCGGACCCTCACCGGGGTGGGCCTGAGTGGCGTCTCCCTTATCGTGTTGCCTTTGGGTACGTATGTGGGGATTTGTGGGTTGGCTAGGTTGTAGAAGGGGACCTCTGATGGGTGGTGGGTCGGGAGGGACTTGTCTACCAGAGCTGGTAGGAACAGGAGTTTGGAGAACATTACGTGCGCAGTTTCACTACAGGCAGCCAAAAGAACATCCCACTTGGGAGGATCCAAGAATTACGATTTTCTGTTAGTCTAATTAAACTGAGCATGTTTAGTTTGGAGAAGAGGAGGCTGAGGGGAGACCTCATTGCCCTCTACAACTCCCTGAAAGGAGGGTGTAGAGAGGTGGGGGTTGGCCTCTTCTCCCAAGGGAATAACGACAGGAGCAGAGGAAATGGTCTGAAGTTGGGGCAGGGGAGGTTTAGATGAGATATTAAGAAGAATGACTTTGCTGAGAGGGTGGTCAGGCACTGGAACAGCCTGCCCAGGGAGGTGGTGGAGTCACCATCCCTGGAGGTATTTGAGAAACATGTAGACGTGGCACTTCAGGGCATGCTTTAGTGCCTGAGATTGCTGGGTTGTCTGTTTGTGGGTTTGTTTTGGTTTTGGTTGGTTTTGGTTTGTATTTTGGTTTGGTTTTTTTTTTGTGTTTGGACTCGATGATCTCAAAGGTCCCTTCCATCCATGAAGATTCTGTGATTCTGTAATTAATGCTTTAACACTTTACTCAAAATATAACAACCACTTATTGGTACTTCTGTTGCAACATTAACACTTCCAATCCACGCTACCCAATTCCTGTTAAGGATCATCAGCAGCACAATACAGCCATAGACCAGAGTATCTGCCCCTCTCCTCTGAAGGCTGGGTTCTCACCCTTCAAACATGCTGTTAAGACAATTCATCAGCTTTGCCATGTTCTCAGCAGGAGGAGGATGGTGTGTCATTCACGGGGTGTTTCTACCTCCCCAGACTTGAAGTTTGCTCACGGTTTTCCTTAAGTTCCCAGTTCCTATTTTTAGAGAGCGTGGGGGGAAATAACCACCAAAAAAAAAAAGTAATTAAAAAATCATACAGAGCTAGGCAAAACTGGAGCTGAAGAATTTAGGTAATTGTATAATAAAAACAAGCTCCAGACTTCAGGGTACCCAACAGATGGATGATTTTGCAGATACAGTTGGGACATATTAGGCAAGACTCATTGTACCCAAGAGCAAGTTACAGGAGCAGCAAAAAATTCTAGGATTTTTGCAGGTACAGCCAAAATCAAGGTTAAATGGCTTCAGTATTGAAAAAGTCCACACAAGACCACACAAAGACCACACAAATCCCAAGGCTTCCTATGTTTTTTTTATTGCTATAAAGCCTGATGCCCGCAAGGCAAAGTAGAGCTTGGGAGGGACGTTTCTATTTGTTAGAGATTGCAGCAAGACGTGCAGATCTTTGGGAGGAAAACTGGTTTTTAGTTCACCCACACAAGCAAGGAGACCACCATCTGTCCTGACTTTACATGTGCATTAGTATCTACTTTGTGGAATCTTTGGGTAGATTCCACATGAATGACAATTCCTCTTAATGTATTTCTTTCATCTGGAATAATGAGTGGGCAGAGAAACAGGAAACTGCGCAGCCAAGCTGATTAAGGAAAAAAATACTGTCTGTTTGATGAAGATGACCATTTGAACACTATGTAATGGGATTTTTTAAAAAAGTATCACCCAAAGCGTTTTTAGCACTGTTTCTTACTATATGTCCAGTGTTTCCTCTTCTAAGGCTTTATTTTAGTTGCTTACATCTTCGCAAGAGGTTAAGCATTGTGGATGAATATTTTAAATGTGCGGCATCTTGTGGAATTCTCCTGGAGGAGAAGACCAGGGATATTACTTCACTTTGCCCTTGTTAACAAGCCCCACAGACCCCTTCCTGGAGAAGACCAGTGTGTCCCAGCTGAACGTTGCCTCTCTCTTGCAGGGATGGAGTGGGTGGACATACAGCACCGCACCTTAACCGGGATCCTGACTAGCATCTTCTGGAGCATCGGGAACATGCTGCTGGCCATGGTGGCATACTTGGTGCGGGAATGGCACTGGCTACTGGTGGCCGTAACAGGACCTTGTCTTCTGAGCATCGTCTGCCTGTGGTGAGTGCAGCCACCTGCAGCCATGGGGATGGGAGCGGGCTGTGATGTGCCTTCTCTGCTCTGTGAGCCTGGCAAGCATCCCAACACTGGTCCTAGGATTGGCTCCGGCAACCCAAAGAGGAGCAGGACTCGCCTGTGTCCTGCGCTCAGATTGCCCGGGCCTGGCAGCTCTTGAAAACCGGGTTTCATCTCTCCTTACCTCCGACAAGGCCAGGAGCCAAGGTTGCACCACAGCTTTGGGGACAAGGAAGAGGCAGGAGTGGGGCTGAGGACAGGCACCGCAGGGCAAAGGAGGCGCTGTCAGATGTGGCTCAGAGCAAGCAAAGAGAACCCAATAAAGGGAGGCAGGGCCCAGCCGGGTCCCTGGCTTTAATCCCAGGTAGACTCAAGATAAATAATTTATCCATCCTCTGTCTCCACCTCGCTGGGGAGGATACCTCTGGTACCAATTTTTCCATGTGAGCCAGTGGCATCTGCAGGCTGGGTCAGGTGTAGTTATCTCTGCACTCCTCACGGCCTTTCTCAGCTGTGTAACCATCCTGATGGGTCAAATACCTCCGCTTACTGTTCACCTGGACTTTAGCAAGGCATTTCATACAGTCTCCCACAGCATCCTCCTGGAGAAACTGGCTGCCCATGGCTTGGATGGGAGGACTCTCCACTGGGTCAAAAACTGGCTGGAGGCCGGGCCCAGAGAGTGGTGGTCAATGGAGTTAAGTCCAGTTGGTCATGAGTGGTGTCCCCCAGGGCTCAGTGCTGGGGCCAGTTCTCTTTAACATCTTTATTAATGATCTGGACAAGGGGATCGAGTGCACCCTCAGTAAGTTCGCAGACGACACCAAGCTGGGTGGCAGTGTCGACCTGCTGGAGGGTAGAGAGGCTCTGCAGAGAGATCTGGACAGGCTGGATCGATGGGCTGAGACCAACAGGATGAGGTTCAACAAGGCCAAGTGCCGGGTCCTGCCCTTGGGTCACACCAACCCCCTGCAGCGCTCCAGGCTGGGGGCAGAGTGGCTGGAGCTGCCTGGCAGAAAAGGACCTGGGGGTGTTGGTCGCCTGTCGGCTGAACAGGAGCCAGTAGTGTGCCCAGGTGGCCAAGAAGGCCAACAGCATCCTGGCCTGGGTCAGGACTATTGTGGCCAGCAGAACTAGGGCAGTGATCCACCCCCCGTACTGGGCACTGGTGGGGTACCATCTCAAGTGTTGTGTCTAGTTTTGGGCCCTTCCCACAAAAAAGACATTGAGGGGCTGGAGCGGGTCCAGAGAAGGGCAACGGAGCTGGTGAGGGGTCTGGAGCACAAGTGTTGTGAGGAGCAGCTGAGGGAGCTGGGGGTGTTCAGCCTGAAGAAAAGGAGGCTGAGGGGAGACCTTCTTGCTCTCTCCAACTCCCTCAAAGGAGGGTGTAGCCAGGGGGGGTCGGTCTCTTCTCCCAAGTCACAGGTGATGGGACAAGAGGAAATGGCCTCAAGTTGTGCCGGGGGAGGTTCAGATTGGATATTGGGAAAAATTTTTACACGGAAGGGTTACCAAGCGTTGGAATGGGCTGAGGCACCATCCCTGGAGGTATTTAAAAGACGGGTTGAAATAGAATCATAGAATCATAGAATCTTAGAATCATAGAATGGTTAGAGTTGGAAGGGACCTTAAAGATCATCTAGTTCCAACCCCCCTGCCATGGGAAGGGACACCTCCCACTAGATCAGGTTGCTCACATCAAATAGTGCTTAGAGACATGGTTTAGTGATGGTTTTTATCAGAGTTACGTTGATGGTTGGACTAGATGATCTTAAAGGTCCCTTCCAACCTAGACAATTCTATGATTCTATGATTCCCACTGACTGGACATGATGCTCAGCTGAAAATCTCCATGAGAACAGTGGATTTTGTTTTCTGCTTCTCTCGGGGGACAGATCTGGGTAGTGGAAGGTAGGTGTTGGCTGCTCCTGAAGAATGTAGCCACTGTGGGGTATTTCCAATGTCTTCTGGACCCTGACCACCATACGGTCCCAACCAAACATCAGGCCAGATGGGCTGCACTGTGGCCTGGGAAGCTCTGGGCCAAACAGGGCCATGTATCCATGAATTGCAACTTGATGCAAAACCAGAGAGAAGTCCAAGAAGAGAGAGTTGCAGATGCTACTTTGTGAGAAGGATCTTTTGCTGAAACAGACAGAAAAATGAGAGTCACAGGACTCCCACCCTACATGGGTCTGCTAAGGAGACCTCTCAGAGTTGCTAATTAGCTCTACAGCAGTACAGCGTCCCTTGTCACTCAAGGACTAGCATTGATACTTCACAGCCACAATGATTTAGACCACAGTCAACTTGTCTTGTGCAGAAGGCTTTGATTATTGTGAAAACCAAACAATTTTAGCAATTAACAAAGTAAGTATAGAGCCCACTAATCCCTTCTACATAGCAAATTTTTTACATCCTAAGGTGTCAAAGTTTAAAGAGTCCCAAAAGCATGAATCTGTAAATATAAACACTCTGGAACCAATTTTAATTGATAGGAGTTTGAAACTTCAACCAGTTCAGAAAATTCAAGCTTTGCTCAAAGATCACATGATTAAAACTTTGACTAGACATACTTCAACTAGCAGACTGTACTCCTTTAAGGGTAGAAGACTATGTATGTGTAACAAGGCTGTCCCATTACTCTCCTTCTCATGCACCACAGTTGCTATTTTCAGCTGAGGTTGAAGTCTCATAGAGAAGACTCTTTGGCCAGGGCCATGTATGTGGGGTGGAAAACATGGAGTGCCAACAGGAACACTGTCTTCTCTCCTCCCACCAGGTGGGTCCCGGAGTCTGCCCGGTGGCTCATAGCCAATGGCAAAGTGAAACAAGCTCACAGGCATCTGCTGAGATGTGCAAGAATGAATGGAAGGAAAGACTTCGCTGTCTCACCAGAGGTGAGAAACTGAAGATCTAGACACAACGTTCTTCATCTCCCGCTTTCTCTCTCTCTCTCTATTTTACTTCTATTTGATACCTGAAGCACTGCTCAGCTGCAGCGTGATCTGTGGGGCACTGTGGTCCGCGGGGAGCCACGCTGAATTTAACCCTAGGAAGGAGCTACACCCACTCCAAAAGATAAAGCAGCAGCTCAGCTCCTGTGAGGCCAGAAATCCCCTTCATTAGGTGGAGTGTCCTTCCAACTGTTATTGCCATGACGAAAACCCTCAATGCACTAGGCACGGGACTAAATACACAGCGAGAGAGAAGCACAGCCTGAAAAAAATAAGGCAGAGGCATCACTCCCAAAACAGAGAGGAGAGCGTGCAGGTGCATGAGCAATTAGTGCAGCTTAATGTTTGCCTTCTTGGTTTCCATAGCGTTTGTCAGGTGTTGGTATTTTCTCTCATACCGCGCTTGAGATACTGCCTGGGGTGGTGTTATCCAAACCTGTAAAGCCTAATCCACCTCAGGCTGCACTTGCTGTCCACGTCAAACTGGAAGGCTCTCAGCCTCAGCGGTGGATGCGGGTGTAAAGAACACTTGAAGATGTTCAAGGCCAGGCTGGATGGGGCTTTGAGCAACCTGGTCTGGTGGGAGGTGTCCCTGCCCAGGGCAGGGGGGTTGGAACTTGATGACCTTTAAGGTCCCTTCCAACTCTAACCATCTTATGATTCTATGATAATCACATGATGATTTCAATCTTAAAAATGTATTTTTACATTCAGACTCGCAAATGTTGAGCCCTTGGTCCATGCCACTTTCTTAAGGACACGCTGGTGGCTCCAGGGGATGGTGATAAGCTCAATTGATGTCCCAGCTCTAGGGAGGACTCAAGGGCCAGACAGAAGCTTGTCTCTCCCTCTGGAGAGACACCAGTGCGTAGTCAGCGCTCACAACAACCCTTCACAGCCAGGCTTGAGTGGCTGCACATCTGTCCCTTCTGACTAATTCGGTCCACATGATTTGTCTCAACCTTCTGAAGAGCAACAAAGCTCAGCTGTGAAATCCAGAGGGTACAGAAGTTTGTGGTTCATTAAACATCAATCTTAATGTCTATTAGTTTTCCTCTTACCAGAAGATGAAGATGGGAAAGCCCTGGCAGCAGCACAGGAGCCTTGTGGTTTGCTGTCACGGTCCAGCTGCATCTCTGTGTGCAGCCAGTGCTCCTGCATCCACACCCCTGTCTCATCCTGGCCAGCATGCCATTTTTTAAAAGCAGTTCCCTAATAACTCTTGGAGAGGTGATTAGCCCTTTTGATTTACAGCAGAAACATGTTGTTTAATCATGTGAGAAATTATGAATTTACCGGTTGTGGCAAACAGGAGTTGAGTGTGACTCTTCTTTGCCTTTAATCAAGCCAGGAGCTCTGGCTAAGTATTTAAAAAATAGCAAGTTATAACCACTTTCATCAAGTCTTGGCTGATGACTCTGTATTTCAGAGTGCAGCATCTCCCCAGGAAGGGCATGGGCTTGCACCCTCATACCATTCTTTGGGTTAGGAAACGGTGGTGGGATGGTGGGGCTTCCCCACCATCACAGCCTTGTGCCAACTCACACCACGCTGTGACCACCACCATCAAGAAAGGCCTGAAGTTGTGACACCTTGGTGGATTCATGAAGCTTACAGGGACATACTTGTTTTGTGGGATCTGATGACCTTCAAGGTCCCTTCCAACTCTAACCATTTTATGATTCTATATAAGAAATGTATGGTTCTATAGAAGAACCTCTTGCATCTCAGCCAGTAAGTAGAACATACCAGCTCTCCTGGTACTTACCCCTAGCTCAATTGCTCAAATTCAACAGGCAGGGCTCACTTCTCAGTGCCTATGTACTTCGTATTTATATAAACAGATGTATAAATAACCACACTTTATAGGAATAAACTCGTGAGTATAAAGCATGCAGCTCACTGTTAGCTCCTGCCTGAGGCCTGACACAACAGCAGGCAACCACACAGGGAAGAAGGTGGAACTGGCCAAAGCTGACTTTGCCAACACCATGATTTGCCATATGTTTCTGCCACATGGGGTACATGGGTAAGAGGGGAGAAGAGGCCATGGGAAGAAAAAGAGGTCTAAAGTGGTAGGCAATCTATAAAGCTGCAGGAAGGCATGCTTCTGGTAACATATACCCAGAGAGTTGTTCTGCAGTGGGAATGTATGGAAAATGCAAGGTGGAGATGGAGCTGGGAAAGGCACAGGCCCCAACCTGTTTTATGGCTGGATCTGACATGTACAGCAGCTGAGCTACTTCCTTCTTTCCACCTCTCCCAGGCCCTCAGAAGGATGGCAACAGACAAAAAGCCAGGAGAGAGTTACTCCTACATCAGCTTATTCAGGACACCAGTCTTACGGAAGATCTCCCTGTGTTCTGGGGCCGTGTGGTAAGCAGTGTCATGGGCAATTTGTCCTGCAGTTCTCCTGCTGGATTTCCCTAATCTCCATCTCCACGCACTCCTTCCAGGTTTGGTGTTGCCTTCTCCTACTACGGCATGAGCATGAACCTAACGGGCTTCGGGCTCAACATGTACCTCTCCCAGTTTGTCTTTGGCATCATTGAGATTCCAGCCAAGGTGATCATGTACTTCCTGGTGAATCGAGTCGGACGACGGCAGAGTCAGGCGTGGGCGCTCGTCCTGACGGGACTATGCATAGGAGCCAACGTCATCATTCCCAAGCGTGAGCCACTCTTCTGCTATATGCAGTACTTGCTAAAGGGGAGGTCCCCGTTCTGGGCAGTGCTAGAGAAGGAGAAGGGCAGATCTTGCCCACAGGCAACTCTGTACGGAGGTGTCCTCCTCCTAGAAGAGCAACTGCGGGAAAAGGTTGCTAATGTGGGCTAGCCCTAATATCTGGGAGCAACAGATGGTCTCCAGTCACTGCGAAGTGGCTAGTAATAGCTCAGTGATGGCAAAGTGAAGTGCCTGTCATTGTCCAACGGGAAACACTAGGACCTATCCTTTCATCAGTTCAGCTCCCTCTTGGGCTAATAGTTACCAAACTAATTGAACCAGACTTCGGATGCAGCAGCTCCAGAGCTATGAAGCTCCCTGTTTCGTCTGTAGGAGCACTGAACCTTCTTCTTTCTTGTACTCGAGGCCACACGAAGCTTCTTCCTAGAGGCTGCTCTTTGACCATTGTCACAAATGTCTCTTCTTGCCTCCTAGCCTTCACCTCCTTGCGCTCCGTCGTAGCCATTATGGGCAAAGGTTTCTCAGAAGCTGCCTTCACCACCGTCTTCTTGTATACCTCTGAGCTCTACCCCACCGTACTGAGGTAAGAGACGCCGCTTGCCTGAGTGCATCACCAGAGCCTCGGTGGGATGTCACCCTCGGGTCTTCCACACCAGCCCAGCAGGACATGCTGTTGGCCGGACTGCGGGCCTGATGTCTTGCCTCTAGGAGTAGCAGGTATTAGGGATTATGCAGACTCAGGAGAAAGGGGCAGAAAGCTACGCCCTTTTTCCACCTGGGTTATATGTGGATAGGTGACGTGGACAGGAAGATGCATCAAAAGGCAAAGAGTAGTCTGTGTAGGATGATTTTTGAACTCCATAAGGCATCTGTGCTCAGTAAAGTCTTAGTTCCCTCTGATAATCTGCCAATAACAGTTAAAAAAAACCCAAAATAATAACTTGAAATATAAATTTTCATAATGGCAACATACTACCATGTATTTGACAGCCTTCTGGACATCAGGTGCTATTAAAGCAGGGATCAATTAGCCTTTCAGGGGATAAAAGAGAGCTCTTTTGAAATACCCAGGTAACGGTGACATAAAACCAGATTTAGCATCAGCATAGTTTGGGATATACCTGAGATGGGTGGAGGGGGTGGCCTCGCTGGTTTCTTTGTGAGAGCCTGAAAAACCCTCACGGGTACAGCAGAGCTGGTGGCATCATCCCTCTCCCTCCCTGCCCAGAGTACCCTTCTCTGCCATAGAGTCCTTTAACTTCCACCGCTCCGTTGTATGTGGGGAATGATGCGTATTTAGACCGGAGTGAGCACACTCATCTGCTACTTTTCTTCTCAGATTGCTTTGCATTTTTACGTGCTCAAAGACATTGACAGGTAAAGACAAAGATGTTGGTTCCTTCTGCAATGCTTGCTCTGCAGATGCACGAGGAGGGCCTGGCCTTCCTGTTGTCAGTGTGAAATCATAGAACGGTTGGAGTTGGAAGGGACCTTGAAGATCATGGAGTTCCAACCCCCCTGCCCTGGGCAGGGACACCTCCCACCAGACCAGGTTGCTCAAAGCCCCATCCAACCTGACCTTGAGCACCTCCAGGGATGGAGCATCCACAACTTCTCTGGGCAACCTCTTCCAGTGCCTCCCCACCCTCACAGCAGAGGTGCTCCATCCCTCTGATCATCTTCATGGCCCTCCGCTGGACCCGTTCCAACAGGTCCATGTCCTTCCTGTGCCGAGGACTCCAGAGCTGGCATCATGAAATGCCACCCACCCCCGAAAATTAGTAAGCGGAGCTACAGCAGGACCAAGGTGCTCACAGATATCTCCAGCGCGTGCCACCTGCCTAGAAGTACCCAGGAGAAGGAGGAACTTAGGTTTGCTCTCAGCAGATGGGAGGACTCACTAGGGGGATGGGTAGAAAATGCAGTCAGGCTTTTAGACATTTAAAGCAGAAGCAACTTTAGAGCAGGTATTTTTAGTGGGGAACTTCTTTCTCAGACATAAATCTATTTATCGCAGCAGCTACGGTTGCTCTCTGGGAAATATCATCACTGTAGGAAGATGTGAAGAAATAAAAAAAAAAAAACACAACCTAGACAAAGCGTGGCAGAGGAAAAACCTGGAGGTGTGAGGGGGGAAAGCCTCAGCACTTATAGGAAAATAGGGGGAAGGGACAGAGGGTCTGCACTTGTTCTGATATGAAAGAAGTACCCACCTCTTTCTCGTGGTGGTCTGCACCACCACGGCGCCCTACCTTTCCAGGCAGAATGGGATGGGGTACACCTCCTTCGTGGCACGTCTTGGCGGGGCTTTGGCCCCCCTTGTGTTTCTGCTGGATGAGGTGTGGAGGTCTCTGCCCGAGGTGACCTACTGCGGGGTAGCGGTGTGCTGTGGCTCGGTGGCCTTCCTGCTCCCGGAGACGCTCAACGTGCGCCTGCCTGAGGGCATCGAGGACATCGAGAAGGCACAGTGAGTCACCTCTCTCCCACCCTGCTCATGGAGCCTGCTGAGAGAGGCAGGGGGACATCCCGCTGGGGATGGGGGCTGTCAGGCTTCTTGCTCTTCTGTCCATCAGCTCAAACCTGCCGTCTTTTCTTCCAGAGCGAAAGGGCCACCACAAATCAGTGGTCCCGAGGGCACGCCGCTACAGTCTCTGCCCAAGTGAGGGACACCGTGGGATGGCCAACTATGTAGGACTCCAAAACCGAGCCGCGCTCTGACCTGTCACTAAAAGAGCCTTTTACCGTCCCCCGAGTCTCTCTCCGCAGGGAAGCGGGGCTGAGGACACTGGAGGAAGGAGGCAGATGATGAAACCAGCTGGTGGGACCTAACCCGGCTGGCCAGGAGGAAGAACGCAGAGATCCTAGCAGGGCCTGGAAATGAAGGCGCCCTGCGCTCTCATGGGACACGCGGCGCCTTTCAGATCACAGCACAGCCTTGAAACCGAAATCTGTTAAGAAATGCAACGCAGCAATAAAAAGTACTGAGCACGAATTGGACAGAAACCCAAATAATCTCAAATAAATCTAACCGGATGGTGGATAAATGATAAACCGTAGCTACAAGTGTTTCTTGGGATTTGGAAACGGTCCAGGCATTTTTCACGCCGAGGCACAAAGCCAGTAAAAAGCACACGCAGGAACCTCACCGAGAGCAGGGCAACTGAAAGCATTTGTCCCACAGACCCAAAGAAGAAACCAAGCTTTTGCAGATTATTGCAACTTTTTTTTTTTTAAATTTATTTATCCTTGCAGATCATCTTTTAACAAAAAAGCACCACCTTGCAACGGGAACTCTTCCCGTGGAACATCGAGCAATTCATTATTTGATTTCGTTCTGCTTACCGCTTCCGAACGCCTTGATCTGAGAGTCAGGGAGCGCCTCTGCACCTTGCACACACTCGTGCAAGCGACAGAGACGAGCCGTAAATTTGGAACCCTGACAAATCGCACTTTCCTAAACTGGGAAGAGGGAACGGCCTCCGAGTCCCAGGCGGAGCGTGGTCCCCTGGGCTGTGGGGTTGCTTTAAGCTCAGGCATGCACAGCCCTGCGAGGGTAACACCAACTGAGGATGCATCTGAAAGAGGGTGGAGAGACACATCCCATCCCATCCCAGGTCCACGAGCGCCTCCTAGTAGAAATTACGCAAAATTTTATACATCCCCTTTTTGCTTCAAGGCAACAAAAAGGGAAGCAGCTTCCTCAGAACCACCCTAAGGCTGAGACAATTTCCTGTATTACTTCTATCTTAAAGGTTGGGCCAAGTAATCCGCCAAAAATTGGTGGTTTATTATACCAGCCCAGAAACACTAATTATTGTCCCCGTCCCCAGTTCTTTCAAGGTGAAAAACATTTAATTAAAAATGTTTTGGAAAAGCATTTCATTAAAAACGTTTCGAACAATTTAGCAGGAGAAAAACGGGAAAGCAACCAGTTTGAAAATTAAACTTTTCTGTCCAAGGACCACCTCGTGCCGTCAAAGAAAAGGCAGTAACATCAGCGTGCGGGTCATGACCAATCTACCACACATCTGGGGGTCCTTCAGCAAAAACGTTCTTGATTTGTTGGTGAGACATCATGATTTATAGCAACCAACATGAGGCTGATGTCATTAGATCTTAGGAAGATCTAATTAGATCTTAGATCAGCAAGGCTGATGTCATTAGATCTTAGGAAGAAATTCTTTGCTGTGAGGGTGGTGAGACACTGGAACGGGTTGCCCAGAGAAGCTGTGGCTGCCCCATCCCTGGAGGGGTTCAAGGCCAGGCTGGATGGGGCTTGGAGCAACCTGGCCTGGTGGGAGGTGTCCCTGCCCAGGGCAGGGGGGTTGGAACTCCATGATCTTTGAGGTCCCTTCCAACTCTGACCATTCTGCGATTCTGAGTTGAACAGGTTAAGAAGAGGGGTAGACCTGTTGGCTCCCCAGCCCTACTGTCCCGTGGCTCGAAGTGCGGTGTCACCCCCAGACATGGACACCCCAACCAAGGTCTGAGGAGAGCAGAGGGCAGGAGGAGCTCTCCTCACCTATTGCTCTCCTTCGGCACCAGTTCCTTCCCTTCCCTTCCTTTCCCTTCCCTTCCCAAAATTTGCACACAAAGCCCTGGGAATAACACCTTATCTATCAAATCCAACAAACTGCCAGAATTAACTACAACATTATTTTGTCTTTTTTATTATTATTTTTTGATGGATCTTTTCGACAGTTTTTTGGTTTTATTAAGCTATTCTATAGTTTATCCTGCCCACTTTTCAACAAAAAATTAGCTTTTGGAACAGTCATGAAGAGTTACAAGTCTTTCCAGCTTATAGAGCTTCCCTTTTCAGGATAGTTAAATTTCCTATTATCAGCCTAATTGTATCTCATTTCTGTTTCCTCTTGTTAGACTCTTTTCCTCCCTTGTTATCTCTAATTTAAAAAAAAAAAGCTTGTTACATTTCTGATAGTCATTTCCTGATTTACTATGTCTAAACCTTCAAAATTATTTGTCAGGAGAGTGTTTTCCGTATATCCTCTTCTCACTTCAATGCAGTATTTAAATCCTGTTAACATTTTTGCAGTTTACTGTCTTTATTCTTCTCTGCTTTCTCAAGGTGTGATTTCTGATTTGATTCCCCTCCCCTCTCCTCCCTTCCTTCCCTTCCCTTTTGCTTCTCTTTCCCTTACTTTCCCTTCTCCTTCCCTTTACCTTCAATTTCCCTTCCCCTTACCTTTTCCTTCCCTTACTTTTCCCTTCCCCTTCCCTTACTTTTCCCTTCCTTTCCCTTTTTCTTCCCTTCCTCTTACCTTTTCCTTCCCTTTCTTTTCCCTTCCCTTTCGCTTCCCCTTCCTTTCTTTTCCCTTCCTCTTCCCTTTTTCCTTCTCTTCCCATTCCCTTCTCTTCCCCTTTTCCTTCCCTTCCCCTTACTTTTCCCTTCCTTTCTCTTCCCCTTTTCCTTCCCTTCCCCTTATTTTTCCCTTCCCGTTCCCTTCTCTTCCCCTTACTTTTCCCTTCGTCTTCCCCTTTTCCTTCCCTTCCTGTTTCCTTCTCTTCCCCTTTTCCCTTCCTTTCTCTTCCCCTTTTCCTTTCCTTCCCTTCCCGTTCCCTTCTTTTCCCCTTACTTTTCCCTTCCTCTTTCCCTTTTCCTTCCCTTCCCCTTATTTTTCCCTTCCTTTCTTTTTTCCTTCCCTTCCCCTTATTTTTCCCTTCCCGTTCCCTTCTCTACCCCTTACTTTTCCCTTCCTTTCTCTTCCCCTTTTCCTTCCCTTCCCATTCCCTTCTTTTCCCCTTTTCCCTTCCTTTCTCTTCCCCTTTTCCTTCCCTTCCCCTTATTTTTCCCTTCCCCTTCCCTTTCCTTCCCTTCCCCTCGGGCCGTGCCCCTGTCGGTAGGGCCGTGGCAGCCGTGAGGGCTCAGGGCTCTGCCCGCCAGGCCCCCCAGGCTCCTT
>QJSC01006361.1:27881-47788 GCA_003697955.1 Calidris pygmaea
CCCCCCATCTCAAGATGCCGGAGGGTGGTTTCACGGGTGGGTGTGTGTGTCCCCCAACAAAATAGGGGGCTGGGCTGTGGCGGAGGGTACCCGGGGGCTCCCCCACACACCCCCCAGCCTCATGTCGCAGACCCTCGGGGTCCCCGGGTGCCACCCTGCAGCAGCGACAAGGTTTGGGGTGGTTTTCACCCCGTTTCGGAGGGCTCCGGTCACTCGGTGGTGAGGTTTGTGGGGAGCGCGGTGGTCCCCCCCCTTGCCTGGCACAGGGCGGTTGTGGGGGCTGAACTTAAATGTTAAGGGGGGGTGTTGCTACGGTTTGGGGCAGGCTGGTGGGGACGTGCCTCTGCAGGGGCTTGGTGGGGAGTGACAGCGTGTCTCCTCCCTGCTTGGAGCAAGGTGAGGGTTGTTCCAGAGGCTCTGCGTGTGTATTTTGGGGCACACACACTCTTCCCCCCCCCCTTATTTTTCTCCCTTTTCCTCTGCTGTCTGACACCCCCCCCCCCCCCCCCCCCCCCCCGCTTCTGTCACACTATCGGTGTGGCCCCGGGAGCCTCCCTTGGGCAAGCTTGTCCCCTACCTGCCACCCCACAGGCTGTCAGCATGGCCACCCCAGCCCTCCCTACCCACGGGGACAGCCCCAAGCAAGGCGCTGGCATCCTCGGAGCAGAGATGCACCGTCATTGCCCACGGCTTGGGGGGTGGTGAGCTGCCAGGCTGGCAAGATCTCCGTACACGGTGCCAGCTGCCTGTCCCCAGTCCCACCCGGAGGAGGTTTTGGGATGAGGAGGCTTCAAACCTCCACAGAGTAGCCCCTTTTCCCTGTCTGCGGTCCCCTGGGTCTGCGTCGCCACGGCTTGGCAGGACCTCCCCCACCTTCTGCTGACCTCCCTCCCTGCCCTTGCCCTTGGCTTCTTCCTTCCTCTGGCCGTTTTGCAGCGCTGCCTCCAAAATGTTGGAGCAGGAGGAGACCCCCCGCCCCCTGCTTGTCCCAGCGGCTCCGGGGCAGGACGGCTTTTTGCAGCCCCTTGTCGTGCAGTCGAGAACCGGCGCTGACTGCTCTTTCAGATTTGCAAGTCACTTGTCTCCTGGGTGCTTTTCTGATTGGAAAGTCCCGTGTCCCCCCCCGCCCCCCCCATCACATGGCGATGCCATCTGGTCACCTCCCAGCGCCGGGGTGGCTGCGGCAAGGCAGGGAACCCACCGGGAGAGGCTTTATGCTCACTCACGCTGGTAGCCGGGCACGGGGAGCAGATCTGTCCTCTGGACCTGCTCCATCAGGTCCATATCAGTATAGGAAAGATATGAACCTGATGGAGCGGCTCCAGAGGAGGGCCACTAAAATGATTGGGGGGTTGGAGCACCTCTGCTACGAGGACAGGCTGAGGGAGCTGGGGTTGTTCAGCCTGGAGAAGAGGAGGCTCCAGGGAGACCTAATAGCAGCCTTCCAGTACCTGAAGGGGGCCTACAGGAAGGCTGGGGAGACTCTGTTTACAAAGGCCTGTAGTGATAGGAACGAGGGGAAATGGCTTTAAGCTGGAGGGGAGCAGATTTAGATTGGAGATTAGGAGAAAGTTCTTCCCTGTGAGGGTGGTGGAGCACTGGAACAGGTTGCCCAGGGAAGTGGTTGAGGCCCCATCCCTGGAGATATTCAAGGTGAGGCTCCACGAGGCCCTGGGCAACCTGGTCTAGTTGGGGGTGTCCCTGCTGACTGCGGGGGGGTCGGACTAGATGACCTTTGGAGGTCCCTTCCAGCCTGGACAATTCTATGATTCTGTGATGTGGCCAGCTGGCAGAGGGCCTGAGAGCAGCCGGCTTCCTCGCAGAGCGATTGCAGGCCCACTCGGCACATCCAGGTGGGCTTGTGGCCATCTCGTATTAACCCCTTCCATCCTCAAAAAGAGCCCTGGGGTGATAGAAGGGCCTCAGCGTGCCCAAAAATTCAAACCTATGACCCGTAGAGAGGGACCGTGCTTTGGCAGTGGCTTCTTTAACCCATCCTCCTCTAGCAGGAGCTGTTTGCCTGAAATCAGTAGATTTGGGCCCAAAATAACATGGTTATTTTGCTACATACGTCTTCCAAAAAGCCCAGCCTTCTCTGGTACATCTTCCTGAAGCTGTTCTCCTGAGCAACTGTTGCATCCAAGCTGGCTTGGCTTCCCGAAAGGCTCTACTCAGCAGAAGCGGGCGTTAATTCAGAGAACTGTGGGGATTTGTGTTACTCGGGGGGGCTAAACTGGATGATTTGATGTGGGAGAGGGGTCTAAGTGGGGACTCCCGCCATGCGCTGCCGCTTCTGCCCAGCTGCGGGGACCTCTGTTGCTGTCGCTGATACCCTCGTTCTTGGGGGGGTTGTGCCCTTAAGCCGTGAGTGTCCGTATCTAAGCCCTAATTCTGGGCTGCGTAGGGAAGAGTGTGGCCAGGAGGTGGAGGGAGGTCATTCTCCCCCTCTGCTCTGCACTGGGGAGGCCACAACTGGAATCCTGCGTCCAGTTCTGGGCTCCCCAGTTCCAGAGAGACAGGGAACTGCTGGGGAGAGTCCAGCGTAGGGCAACAGAGATGATGGAGGGATTGGAGCATCTCCCTGATGAGGAAAGGCTGAGAGAGCTGGGACTCTTTAGCCTGGAGAAGAGAAGGCTGAGGGGAGACCTTCTTAATGCTGCCAAGGATCTAAAGGGTGGGTTGAAGGAGGAGGGAGTTTTCAGTGGTTCCCAGTGAGAGGACGAGGGGCAACGGGCACAAGTTGGAACATAAGAGGTTCCACTCAAATATGAGGAAAAACTTCTTCACGGTGAGGGTGACAGAGCCCTGGCACAGGCTGCCCAGGGAGGTCGTGGAGTCCCCTTCTTTGGAGATTTTCAAGCCCCGCCTGGATGCCGTCCTGAGTGACATGCTCTGACAAGCTCTAGGCAATCCTGCTTCAGCAGGGGAGTTGGACTAGATGATCTCTATGGTCCCTTCCAACTCTAAAAACTCTGTGAAATTCAGTAATGGAAAAGCAGTTTGAGCTCAGGGGAGGAGAAAGAGGAGGAGGCTGCAGAGGCCTCATGGAGCCTCTCCGGAGGATGCTGAAGTACTCCCTGCCAGTTGTGGGAGGATTGCCAGTTCGCTCGGTGCCTTGGCAGCTCTTGAACCTTGCTGAAAGCGTGGCACAGACCTGAGAGTGGTGCCCGGCTGCCCAGGGAGGTGGTTGAGTCCCCATCCCTGAAGGTGTTGAAGAGTCATTTAGATGTGGTGTTGGGGGATATGGTGTAGGGGAGAACTTTGCAGAGTGGGGTTGATGGTTGGACTCGATGATCCCAAGGGTCTTTTCCAACCTAAACAATTCTATGATTCTATGATTCCCCTTCCCGCCCAGTGGTCCCTCCTTGCGGGCCACCAGACTCTTCACATCACAGCCCGCTGCTCTGTGGAGATGCTTGGGAAGGTGACGAGGATGTGGCCCCCCTCCCCTCCCTGGTGGGACAGAGTTATCCGATGGTTTCAAAGCAGGCTTTAGCTACTTCCATCCTCCATCTTTCACCAGCCCCATTCCTCTGTCACTGGTGACACGATGGACTGACCACTCAGTGGGGCAGAGCCCACCCAGAGTGGTGGGACCTTCTTCCGGACATCGATTCCTCCAGGAACCAAGCAGAATCAATAAGCCGGGAACAAAAGGAAGTTTGATGTTTTATACTCATTTCTTCCAGTAAATGAGTGCCTGGAACTGCTGGCTCTGCACTGAAGTGCCTGAAGTTGCAGATCTTTTCTGGAAGATGGTTTTCAGCTGTCTCCTATTTAAGGATTTGTGGATGCATTAGTGACCCAGGTCAGGGCTACGACTTTGGGGTTGAAATAGATACTCACTCTCTGTGACCTTGCAGCTGCCTGGTCTTTAAGGTAATGTTTTACTCCAGGCCTTTTTTTTCTCAGGTAAAAAACAAGGAGGATAACTAAAACTCTGAATCCTTTTTTCAGAGTCTAAATCGCTTCCACAAGTATTCTTTTGAAGAGAGAAGGTGAAGATGGAAGGAACTGCCACACCTGGATGATCCCCCTGGTCTTAGGTCATTTCAGACCTGCACAGATTTCCGTCACGTTTTCCCTGTCAATGCTCTTTGTCAGTTGTTGTCACCAGTGACCCAGGTGTTGCCCCAAGTGTCACTGGCCTCTTGTACACTGGTTGTGTGGGAGAGGCTGCGTGGTGTTGCCCAGATTTGCTTTACCCTTCGGACAACGCCTGCCGTCCTGTCCCCCACCCCAGGAGAGCTTCTAGTTGAGGGCAAGTGTTTGTGCAGTGTGAGAAGGTGAAGGAAGGCAGGCTGTCGGGTGAAGTTCTAATACTGGTAAGGTTTGGTACTCTGTTTGGCACTTGTGAGGCTACAGCTCGTTACTGGGACCAGTTTGGGACTCTCCAGTACAAGAAAGGCATAGGAACCCTGCGGTGACTCCAGCAGGGGCCATCAGGGGGACACAGGATGGTGGTCAAGGACTGGGACAAAGCCCTGTAGAAGCAGTAGGATCTTCATCCTTAGAGCTACTAGGACTTGGCCCAAACAAGAGGTTGGAACAGAGACCCCCATAGAGGTCCCTTCCCTCCGCAGCTGTCCAAGGGGCATGCTCCAAGCTGCCAGAGGGAAGCACAACTCCAAATCTTTCAATGTTTCCCATCTTTTAACGTTTCCCAGTGTTTTGTGCTGTCAGGTCCAACAGGGAATCCTGCTGTCCACGGCAAAGAAACAAGGCCCTTTCCTAAGCTGTGATCTTTGAATCGTGGTCTGCTTCCCTCCATCCTCCTGCTCCATTTAAGAGTAACCGAAATCTTGGCTTTTAAAAACTGCCACCAGCGAATGGAGAACGTTCTTGGGTGGCGCTGCCGGTTCCCAGTGTGAATTAGGAAATTATTATTTTCCTTTGGAAAATGGAAGTGTCAGATTTAAAACGGGCTCGGGTAAATGCATGGGTTTTCATAACTAAAAGAAAGGAAACCGCAGGAGCCGGTACCAGCTTCAAGTCTGACTCTGTGATGCAAAGAAACAGCCTCCTTTTTCTTCCCTGCCGCACAGGTCCCTTGCACCAAGCAGATATTTTTTACTTCATTAATTGAGAAGTTTGTCTGATCTCTTTGTTTCCCCTTTTTAGGCCACGAACCCGGACTTGTGCAGCTGGTGAATTACTACAGGGGAGCAGACAAGCTGTGCCGCAAAGCGTCTCTGGTGAAGTAAGAAATTCACTGAAATATTACATGGGATTGGCAGAATTTTTTATTTTTTTTATTTTTTTTTTAATTTTCTTCTGACCGTTGTCGAGTGTTGAACCTGTTGAGAGGGCATTTCAAAGAACAGCTGCCTGGGGAGTGTCCTGGCGTGTGCTGTCTTCCAGACTCCTCTGCTGGTCTCTAGAGCTATAGCTCTGTGCACAAAGAGCTCTTTGTAACTTCAGGGGAAATGCCATTTTCACTGAATTACATCTGCTTGAAACCATAAGAGTGTATTGAATCAGATTAGAGCCAAATCAAAAGGGGAAAAAAAAAAAACCAAACCAAACAAACATATCTGTTCTTTTTCCTTGTAGACATTTAATTAAAACCTACTCCTTTTATTCTGTTTCATACGGAGATGAGACACTAATACGCCTTTAGCTAATCAGATTTGTTGGTCACACAAATGCTTGGAGACATCTCCAGGAAGAGCTCTGGGAGTTATTTCTGCATGACCAGCCGTGTGCTAGGGTCTCGTGGGGAAACGTGGATGAGCTTTCATGGTAGATAACCCTCATCCCTCTGCAAACTCTGTGGCCATTAGGGCACCTTCCTCTTGGCCTCCTTCAAGCGTTTGATTCCACGTCAGTGTCTGTTGGTGTTTTCCCTGCTGATGCAGATCGCCTGCTGATCCAAGGCCTCTCCTTCCCCTGCAAAGAACCCTTGAAGAAGCACTCATGGTGCTCCCCAGCTGGATTTCTCTGCAGCCCATGGTCTAAAGGCGGTGCTGCTTGCAACATTATTTTTTTTCTCTCTCCTGAAGCTTGGCTGACCTTTCTAGCTGTGGGGGCAACCATGCGTTAAGCTACGTATGAACCCAAGGGACCACAAATGGCATTCCTCGGGGCTCCCAGGGTGTGACGGACTGCCCGCCACTTCCACAGGAGAGAGTCAGCAGGTCATGAGCTCCGCTTTTGGCCTTAAGCGAAGCACAGAGTTCAGGGAGGTAGGCAACTCCCTTGGCTCTGGAAGAAAACAGGGCTGGGCTCTGCTCCCAGGAGTTCGCTGGCGTCTCTAGACGTTTACTGGTAGGAGAGATGGGAGACTGCGTGATGCGTGGGGGATCCCAGACACCTCAGGGTGTATGGCTGTGCCTTTGCTTTCAGTGGCTTCCCAGCGGTCTCCAACCACGAGTGGGACAACCTGATCAGATCTCAGTGGGGATGGGATCAAGAGCTAAGCACCAGCACAGAGGCCATCGCTGCTCTGGCTTCCCTTCTGCCTGCCCCGTTCTGTGCTAGGAAACGCGCCGCCTCGGTCCCCTTGGGCAGAGATGGTGCAGGGAGTGCACGTCCAGCTCTAGTTAGGTGGAAACTTCTCTACTGAGTGTTTCACGGTAGCCACGGCATTTTCAGAACGTTTCATGAAAGCTTGCAGGTCCGGTTCCAAGAGCAGTGGTTGGCTGCGGTTGGGGATGCCACGGTATCTTCAGGAAAACCCTAATTTCAAGGGTCTAAGGAAGAGACAGTAATTTAGCACAGCCTGTCTGTCAGCTGCTGTTCATCACCGAGTGAAAGATGATGATTAATGATGATTTTTACTTATTTTTACTTACTTTACTTATACAGATTATACAGAAGTTTACTGAACTGCTGGGGAGGGTACAGCAAAGGGCCACAAAGATGATGAGGGGCCTGGAGCATCTCTCCTACGAGGAGCGGCTGAGGGACTTGGGGCGTTTTAGTCTTGAGAAGAGAAGACTTTGGGAGGATCTAATCAATGCTTATAAATACTTAAAGGGAGGGTGTCCAGAGGATGGGGCCGGTCTTTTTTCAGTGGTGCCCAGGGACAGGACAAGAGGAAATGGGCACAAACTTGAATAGAAGAAGTTCCACCTAAAGATGAGGAGGAACTTCTTCACTTTGAGGGTGGCAGAGCCCTGGCGGAGGCTGCCCAGGGAGGTGGTGGAGTCTCCTTCTCTGGAGACATTCAAACCCCACCTGGACACGTTCCTGCGGGACCTGCTCTGGGTGGACCTGCTTTGGCAGGGGGGTTGGACTAGATGATCTCCAGAGGTCCTTTCCAACCCCATGTGATTCTATGATGTCCCTGCAAGTGGGACGCTCTGGAGATTAACAGCCTGTCTCTCTTCACCCAGGCTAATCAAGACAAGCCCTGAACTATCGGAGTCCTGCACGTGGTTCCCGGAGTCGTATGTGATTTACCCAACAAACCTGAAGACCCCCGTGGCTCCAGCACAGAACGGAATTCGCCATCTCATAAACAACACGAGGACAGACGAGCGGGAAGTCTTCTTGGCAGCTTACAACAGGCGGCGGGAAGGCAAAGAAGGCAACGTGTGGATCGCCAAGTCCTCTGCTGGCGCCAAAGGTTCGTTCTCCAGCAAAAGGAGCCACCTTCTCATTATTCCTTACACCTTACTTGATCGGTAGAGTCCCCTGGCTGAGCCCAGCTGGTATCTAGCCTGTCTGAAGGGCTTCACCCACCAACTCCATCCTGTGCAACCTGCTCTGGGTGGACCTGCTTTGGCAGGGGGGTTGGACTAGATGATCTCCAGAGGTCCCTTCCAACCCCATGGGATTCTGTGATTTGTCTGCTTGGTGGCATGGTGCTCCTGACAAGCACTGTAACATGCACATGCTACCTAGGACGTGGATGGCAGTGAAAGGACCTCCACTTCCCTACACATGCACCTCCAAATACAGGAGAGTTTGCTGCAGGGAGAAGGCAGCAGGGACCAGCAGGTGAGGGAGGTGTGGAGAGCAGGAGATAACGGGGAGCAGAAGGGGATATGAGGAGGAGGGCAGCAGGCAGGACAGCAGCTTTCAAGGGCAAGGAGCCCAGCTCTCCGTGCTGCAGCTAAGCCTGGTTTCAGCTGGGCAGAAATACCACTGCTTGGGCTTTCCACCAAACCCAGATGCCTGGTGCCAGTGGCCTACCCATGGTCACACTGAGAGACTGGCTGAGCACCCACGGGCTCGGTGCATCCAAATTACACCCAAGCCTCCAGGGAAGGTACCAGCGCAAAGACAAGCAATGCAATGTCTGTCTGTCCCTCTAATTTGAATAAGGCAATAGATACCTAAGGGATAATGTGTCCTTCCTTGTTCCAGGCTCATTGCGTCGCTCGCTTTACAGAAATAATCACAGAACCATGGAACGGTCAGAGTTGGAAGGGACCTTAAAGATCATTGAGTTCCAACCCCCCTGCCCTGGGCAGGGACACCTCCCACCAGACCAGGTTGCTCAAAGCCCCATCCAGCCTGGCCTTGAACCCCTCCAGGGATGGGGCAGCCACAGCTTCTCTGGGCAACCTCTTCCAGGGTCTCACCACCCTCACAGCAAAGAATTTCTTTCTGGTATCTCATCTAAATCTCCCCTCGTCCAATTTAAAACCGTTCCCCCTTGTCCTGTCACTGCACTCCCTGACAAAGAGTCCCTCCCCAGCTCTCCTGTAGCCCCTTCAGATATTGGAAGGCTGCTCCAAGGTCTCCCCGGAGCCTTCTCTTCTCCAGGCTGAACAACCCCAGCTCTCTCAGCCTGTCTTCACAGGAGAGGTCCTCCATCCCTCTCATCATCTTCGTGGCCCTCTGCTGGACCCATCCCAGCAGGTCCATGTCCTTCCTGTGCTGAGGCCTCCAGAGCTGGACACAGAGCTCCAGGTGGGGTCTCAGGAGCGCAGAGCAGAGGGGTAGAATCCCCTCCCTGGCCCTGCTGGCCACACTTCTCTTGATGCAGCCCAGGATGGGGTTGGCTTTCTGGGCTGCCAGCGCGCACTGCCGGCTCATGGTGAGCTTCTCATCCACGAACCAAGCTATTAGATGAGGTAGCTGGACCCAGCTGTAGATACAGGGCTTTGGTAACTACGTGCTGTCTGTCGGTGATGGCAGTATCAGGGGCATGTTATCAGAGTTGATTTATGAAAATTTGCCTTGCCGAGTGTGCAGAGCCCAGGCGGCAGAGCCCAGCCTGAGGAAAGGGTCTTTTCAAAGAGAACAAGCCCACGTGTATTTAGTCACTTTTACTCGCTTTTGATGCAGTCTTACAAAAAATCACCAGAGAATGTGAAAGCCGGAGGTGGCTGCAGGGAGGCTGCATGATAAAACCGTCCTTCACGCTTGCTTCCTTTCCCTGCTCTGCTCTCTTGGCTGTCTTACCACGAAGCATCAGAACATGTTTATTTTCCTCAAGGAGGAAGAGGAGAAGAGTCCTTTTGTTACGCCAGTGAGGGAATGCGTTTCTGTGTAGTATAACTGTCTGGCAAAGAATCAGTCTGGGAAGCAAAGAAGGCCGTTGCTGTGATTTGCTGCAGGATGGGGAGGTTTAAAGTCTCCACATACTTTATTCAAGCGCGTTCCCATCTTTTCTGCATTAGAGCGGAGTAACCTTTCGTATTCATCGGTGTGCTGCAGAGCTCAAGCTGGGAATTAAAGTGGAAAGCAGAGCCTCGTGTTAATCTTCTAGAGGCAAGTTTTAAATGTCTGGGGATTACTTCTGGTGAAGAAGGCGGCTTATTGACTATAATTGCTGAGGCAGAGCTAGCTCAGGCACAGCCCCTGACTCAGGACGGGTCGTCTGGTGGAAGCTTGGCTGTCCATCAGTAAAAAGAAAAGGAAAGGCTTAGGATGTCCTGACTTAAAAGTTGAGAGATTTTTCAACTGTGGCTAGAGGTTTTGATGTTTCCTTTGAGAGAAGGGAGACAGCTGCCCCACGTAAGCTGCTTTGCTGCCTCACTGGGTTGCTGTCAAGGTGCGGGGTTAAGGTGCAGGGCAACGAAGCTGGTGAGGGGTCTGGAGAAGAAGTCATATGAGGAGAGGCTGAGGGAGCTGGGGGTGTTCAGTCTGAAGAAGAGGAGGCTGAAGGGAGACCTTATCGCGCTCTATAACTACCTGAAGGGGGTGTGTGGAGAGGCAGGGGTTGGTCTCGTCTCCCACGTTACAGGAGATAGGACAAGGGGAAACGGCCTCAAGTTGCACCAGGGGAGGTTTAGATTGGATATTAGGAAAAATTTCTTCATGGAAGGGGTTATCAAGCATTGGAATGGGCTGCCCAGGGAAGTGGTTGAGGCACCATCCCTGGAGGTGTTCGAAAGACGGGTTGACATGGTCCTCAGGAATATGGTTTAGTGGTATGGTTTTTTTGGTTGTGTGGTGTGTGGGTTGTTTGTTTGTTTGTGTTTGGTTGGTTTTTTTTGGTTTGGTTTTTTTTTTTTATCAGAGTTAGGTTGATGGTTGGACTAGATGATCTTGAAGGTCCCTTCCAACCTAGACCATTCTATGATTCTGTGATTAAGCCAACCTCCCTCTTCGTTCACCGTCTGTCCGGTGCAGAACGGGTGCCTGCTGATCTCCCCAGTGCAGGGCCTTTACTGGCTGTGTTGGCGACCTTCAGAGGTCACAGCTAGGAGCATTTTCCCTGGGATGATCCTATCAAACTGCCTGCGCTCCAAAGGCGCACAGAGGTGTGCCCCCCTTGAAGTGTGTTGCTTTTTTTTTTTTTTTCCCTTTTCGCTCAGTATTTCCTCCAAAAAAAAAAAAAAAAAACAAAAACAAAAACTAAAAAAACTCAGCACAAAATTAAGACTTAAGTCAACAGCTTTAGTCAAAAAAGTGAACTCAATGCCTGAAGAGTGGAAATTGTGCCAGAGAAGCGTTAGGTAATTTTACCTCAGGTGGTTTATCCCTCACGTGGCACTGTGCCATCCCTTTATCAATTCCCAGAAGGGGATGTGTTCTCTCTTCGTGGCTCTGCAACGGTGGTTTCATATCTGGACTCTTGCAATAAATGAACAGTGACAGCTTCAGCCCAAATGCGGCGGGATTTAAAAGGCACATCTGACTTCTTTAATGAAGGGCTTCCACAGCAGAGGAAAGTGCTGACTACGTGGATGAGCAGTTTTGAAACAGTTCTTTTCCTAATTTCAGCGATGATTTGAATAGAAACTTAAATGAACACAGTAAGCAGGGCGACACTGCACAAGGGTGCGTGTGTGACTGCCTCTGGCAGCCAGAGAAGCCAGACAGGGAGGAAAAATCTGAGTGTAGGACAAAAGAACACCCGAAAAAAAAAAAAAATAAATGCTAAAACCCCTGAAACCCCTGTTCTCCAAACTGCTGAAAACCAGGGAAAAATGAAATTCAACAAGTGTTGAACATGTGCACCGCCCCCTTACCCTCTCCACTAAGTCCAGCTGGGAAAAAAACACTGGAACAGGAAACAAAAATCCCTCTGAACCAAGCAGCTGCCTCACTGCTTTCCAGGGTCCCTGTCCCTCGCACCTAAATAGCCAGCCCCTTGCAGACGAGTCCCAGGCAGACTGTGCCATCTCGGCTACTCTTGGGTCCCATTTGTGTTGGCTCCAGTTACGGGGGAGCCAAGTGTCCCACCATGTGGTAACGGGGAGATCCCTCTGCAGATTCACTGCCTGAGCCAGTCTCTTGGGCACCTGCTGTCCCTGGGGGCCATGGGTTCTGGCATGTCCTGTGGCTTTTTGGGCAAATGAGCCACGGTCCGCTTGGGGCCTGGGAAGAGCTCCAGCGAAGGTAGGAGGATCCTTTGCCTCATTTTTTCTTTGTCTTTTCTGTGCCAGGGGAAGGGATCCTGATTTCTTCAGAGGCTGCAGAGCTCCTGGACTTCATCGATGAGCAGGGACAAGTGCACGTGATTCAGAAATACCTGGAGAAGCCTCTGCTTTTAGAGCCAGGGCATCGCAAGTTTGACATCAGGTAACCTTTCCTGCTTTTGTAATACTGGTTTTTGTTTTCATGCTGTTTCGTTTTAAGCCACTGGGACTAGAGTTTGTTCTCTTCCCCCCCGCCCCCCTCCCAGGAGCTGGGTTCTCGTGGATCATCAATACAATATCTACCTCTACAGAGAGGGTGTCCTGCGGACCTCTTCCGAACCATACAACAGTGCTAATTTCCAGGACAAAACCTGCCACTTGACCAATCACTGCATTCAGAAGGAATATTCCAAAAACTACGGGCGGTACGAGGAAGGGAATGAAATGTTCTTCGAGGAGTTCAACCAGTATCTGATGGATGCCCTGAACACAACGCTGGAGAATAGCATCTTACTGCAAATCAAACACATAATAAGGTAGCCGTACGCCTGTGGCGTAGGGAAACATTAACCCTTCAGGGAATGTGTACGGACGCAGCTGGGGAAGCGGACAGACTGACAAGGGGAGGGTTTCAATCGCATGGATCAGGGGTTGCAGCCCAGAGATAAATGTAAGATTAAGCCATAAACACCCAAGGGTCATTGCTTGATGACAGGGGACCTCCATAGGTGCTGTTCTTTCGGGGTATGTGTCAACGTGTCTGCGTTTTGGCAGCTGTGGCTGGAGAAGGATGGAGTGAGATCGCTTGATAAGGGAAGAGGGTAGGTCAGAAGACAGGGCTAGGAGAGGTCGAGGTGAAAAAAGATGGAGAAGGTGTAAGAGGGGAAATGAAGTGGGATTCGAGTCTGCGGCGTCGCACTGCTTCCCCCTCCAGCAGCAAGCAGCAGCACATCTCGTTGGCAGAGGTCATCTTACTCAGTCCACACAGAGCCAGGTGCCTCCTGGGCACAGAAAATCTGGAGAGACATCTCCAGACTCCCCTCTGTCTGGAGAGACATCTCCGAGATCACGGTCCTGCAGAGAATCCGGGTCCTGACCAAGTGATCCTTCATGGCAGAATTTGCAAGTACCCCATTGCTGTAACTTACACCAAAAAGACATGACAGGATCTTTGAGGGACTCAGAGCTCTCCTTGGAGATCTGGCACAGACCTTTTTGGCTCAGCCTTCTGCTCCAGGCTCTAATTGCACATCGTGTTTTTCAGCTCACCTAATCCAGTAGTGAGGGTGGATGCTGCTCTCCAGCTCTTTGGGAAATTAACTCCTCAGGGGTGTTCCCACCGATGTTTTGATGGTTGCACGATCTCACTTGCAAGGACTTAGTTACCATGACAGTTACCTGGGCAGTCCCAGGGCAACAGGGGACCCCTCCACTAATCTGTGCCAAGCACATGCCCTCAGAAGCTGCAGTGCAACAGGTACGTCCACAAGGCTTTTAATCTTGGCTTTCTGTCTTTCCCTTCACAGAAGCTGCCTTATGTGTATAGAGCCTGCAATCAGCACAAAGCATCTTCACTACCAGAGCTTCCAGCTCTTTGGGTTTGACTTCATGGTGGATGAGGAGCTGAAGGTCTGGCTGATAGAAGTCAATGGGGCCCCGGCGTGTGCCCAGTGAGTAATCAGTTTCTGTGATGCCACCGTTCATATGCCTCACCCAGAACATGGCTGTGTCCCAGTTCCAAGTGAAAAAGGTGGAAGAAAATGAATGGCAGGGGAGTTTTCCAGGCTAACCCGGAGCAGAGACACTGCTCTAAGTGCCAGCTGATTTCAGTTCATTGCTCCTGTCTCTGTGTTTGGTGTCCCCCCAGCTTCTTTCCCACGTGAAATGGGACACTGACCTCAGGTTTTGGCCAAAATGTGTTTGAATATAACTTGGGTCATTTTTATCGGCACTGTAGGGTTGGAGCTATGTTGCAGAATTAACACTTTGGGGGTCAGGTGGTTTCTCAGTCTCTCTTGTGGAGCCACTGGTGGCTGGCCTTTACCACAACGCGTGATAAATGAGTGGCATTAAGGGCGGCACCTGGAAGTGAGTGAGTGAATTTGCAGGCAGCAGGAGCCCAGAGCACACACCAGGGATGCTGCAGACATTGGATCAAATGCCACAGGACAGCTGGGACAGCCAAACGGCCACGGCCGTCAGCATCTCTGCGTAGGCACAGCGAGATGTGCTGTTATTATGTGACTGAGACAACTCCGGGAGACTCGAAATCTTTGCTAAATGGGTATCTGTATCATATCCAAGCCCAGGAAAGCAGAAGAGGCTTTACATCACTACGATAGAATTTGATTAGATTAGATGTAGATTAAATTTGATTAGATCGTCGCTAACAGTAGGCAAAAAAATGCAGGCCAGACCTACCAGAGAGCCTGTTCAGAGCGAGGGCTGGGGGAGCTTTCTGTGTCCAAGGATGCCCTGTTCACCATGTGCCCCGTGGTGCAATACTGCTTTGCACCTCCCTGTGTTGCTTGCTCTGTGGGTAAAGTTGGCTGTCGCTGGGTGGATTTGGGTTGCGGCCATGCCCCGTTTGCTTTGTGCCTCTATGGGCTCTTGGAAGGCATCGGAAGCAGCTGAGGTAGGTTTTTGGCTATTTGTGATGGAAGAGATGCCACCCTCCTCCCGTTTGTCACCTTGGAGCTACCCGTAATGGGAGCAGGATCTTGTAGATCCTGCTGGGAAGATGCATGTCTGTTCAAAAATGGGTTGGGGGGGCTGTTGGTTAGTCCTGCCTGGGCATCTGAGTCTCTCTCTCTCTCTCTCTCTCTGTCTTTTAGGAAGCTGTATGCAGAGCTCTGCCAAGGAATTGTGGATGTAGCCATCTCTAGCGTTTTCCCCCTCAACGACACGGGGCAGAAGACGAGCCAGCCCCCATCGATCTTTATCAAGCTGTGATGACGACAGGAGCGCCTCTGCCGCGCGCAGGGGGAGAGAACTGCACCCATCGGGTCAGCACAGTTCGGTGGCTTATCTCAGTATCATGCCAAAAAAACAAAACAACAACAACAAAAAAAAAAGGCGATAGAGACAGGCTTCTTATTTTCTGGAAAAATCATGGGGGGAAAAAAAACAAACCAACAATACAGGCATCCACGCAGAGCTGCAGTGGGCCAGAGCTGCTCGGACAACTCTGCCTGCGTTCACCAAAATCCACTTTAGAAACAGCTCGTGTGACTTTGATATCTGAAACAAATCTCTCTGGGAGAACAACAAAATCACCTTAAAATGAAACCGCAACAGGGATACTATAATACTGTATTAGCTTCTCCTTTTCTATAGAGATAACATTGGGTTTTTTAAGGGAATTGAGTGAAGAGTACGATGATCTTCCAGGACATCGTGGCTGGGAAGTTGTCCTCCTCCCGCTGTGTTTCTTCTTTCCTCACCTACTGCATCATTAGTGCCTTAGCTCAGCTCCAAATAGGTGACTCCTTTCCTTTGTTCCTGCTCTTACTACATAGGAAGGAGCAAGCTGTCTCGCATCGCAGGATGCCAAAAACCAGGAACACCACGAATTCAGTTTCCTTAGGTCATTTTCCAAGCTGGTTGGCTGAACACACAGGGAAACGGCTGGCGAAAGGGTGCTGAACTGCAGGCGGTGACTTAACCCAAGCAAGGAAAGCAATTTTGTTTATTTATAGCTATCCCTTTTTCCTAATGAGATTTGAATCAGGATCCATCCCAGTCTGATGCAGTTGGATTTTGTTTAAAAGAGGTAGAGGAGGCCCCCTCGGGGCTCACGGGAAGGCTGTAGGATTTCTAGCATTGCTTCTGTGCTGAGAGTGTTTCAAATAGCAGAAACCCAATCTCCTCAGGTTCTTCTGAGACACCGCAGTGAATTTAGCCTCCTCCCTCAGCTCTCGCCTTCACGCGTCTGAGGCTTGACTCCGAAACCTTTCAGCCCAAATGATTTTTGTCCTCTTTGATCCAGCCAATTTTCTTCTCCTCCATTTGACAAATACTGCAATTTTTTGCCCTGAACACAGCCCACAGCTTGGTCCCAGCTTAGGGGGGAAGGTGGGGAAGGTTTTGTAGACCAGGAGAGAGATCCCTGCGTATAGATTTGCCACATAGATGGGAAGGCAGGTGGTTTTTGTTGGGGAGGAGAGGTTAAATTCCTTGAGGTTCCCGAATTTCAGAGTTAACATCTACTTTTGAGTAGAACCTAAATCCCTGGTGTATCGTCCACCCTTGTGAAGTGTATCTGAATTTTCAGCGTGAACCCAGCACATCCCTCCTAAGCCAGAGCTCTTTGCAGAGCACGGTGGCACTCGTAACAGCAGTGGGGTTTGTTGGGGGGGTGTTCAGGGCTGTGTTCAGCTGCCTCTGGGAGGGTGAGATGGTTGGGACCAAAACAAACTAGTTCCTGTTACCCAAAACAAACAAGAAGAGAGTGTGGAGGTAACAGGCTTCTGGCTGCCAGCGTGTCAACGGGAAGCGAAGCAAGGAATGGGATTTCTGCCTCCCTCAGAAGATCCTAGTGCTTTGGCGTACTCTTCTCTGGTCGTGATGGAGATTTTGGAGGTCTTCATGCCAGCAGGTGATCCTGGCACCTTTCCGAAGTGCCCGGGCCTCCTTGGAGTGGTGCTTTTTGATCGTGCTGTCACGGGACGGACGTTTGTCACGACACACTGTGAATCCGCAAGTTTGACACAGAGATGCTCACGTCCAGGAGGGAAATTTAGGAAAACTCAGCAGGAGGGAACAGAGCACTGGGCAAAACACAGTGGAAGCGCCTCAGGAGAGGACACGTCCCAAGGAGCTGCACAGGCACCTCTGAAGTTGTCAAGACCTTGAAGCGTGGATCTCCGTCTGCAGGGGGTGAGGTGGACACAGGGTGCACCGGTGGACGGCGAGAAGTGACAAGGAGCAGGAGCTGTGCGAGACCAGGCTGTGGCTTTGTTCCCCTGCGCCGCCAGGGCTGGCGGGTGGCTTTGCTTCCAGCCAGACATCACCCCCACGTGACACACGCACCCCGCCGAGTGCCAGGTCTGGTCTCTGGAGGTGGACCTCGTGGGCGTTCAGAAGAGGGACCACGAACGCGTCAGTGCGTGGGATTGGGAAGTGCTGGGTGATAAACTGGGAGAGGGGCTTGGGGGAAGGACTGGTTGGGGTTTTTTTTAACCATACCATAGCACCAAGGTGTCAGAATTTCACTGCAGGCCGGGGAAAACGTAGGCTGTAACGGTTGTTACTCAAGAAGTTCACCGTGTCTCCATTGGCATTTTCAGGTGTTGGCTCGTGCAAGCTTAAAAATACACCTTTTTGCCCAGCAAAGGGAACATCTAATAGGAGTCGCCCTGGCCCAGGATGTGACAGAGGTGACAGAGGAGACGTTGGGCTCTCACAAGCTCTAGGGCAGACGAGAGCAGAGCACGAAGCCAGAAGAGAAAATTTTTTCCCTGTCGGAATGAAGTGAGAAACGTTCAGGTTCTGGGGTGCTAGACCCATCCCTCTTTTAAGGGAAATTATAAAAAAAAAAATCCGAATCGCTCCCTTTACTGTGCAGTAAGGGGAGATTCCTGTCGATGGAGTGGGGTAAGGGCAAGAGAGCTGCTAAACTCCAAGGCATTTTCTTCCCCCTTTTTCACCCTGGATTGGTTGTGTTGTTTTTTTTTTGCTGAAAGTGGGGCTTCACCTTGATGGTGGAGCCGTGACCAGAGGTGATGCAGCTATTTCTACCCTGCCTTTTCAGCTGAGCTCGGGGCGGGGAGAGAGTGATTGAGGGATGCTTTGAATCGTGGGCTTGTTTGCTGATTTTTTTTTTTCAGAAATGAGCAACAGCCTCTGGAGGAAAATGGCAGGTACCGTGTGTGTGTTTACTGCCTGCTCTCAAAAGTGCTCCCCGAGGTAAAGCACAGGAGGTCAAGGATAAAGGACGGAGAGCACAGTGCCTAAGGTCTTGCCCAAAATATTAGCTATGAGGTGGAGTAGAGGCCTGAGCCTTGCAGCCGTAGGTGCACCTCCCAAGCCCTTGTTGTGAGACTTTTATTTTTTTTTTTTTTTTTTTTTTTTTTTTTTTTAGGAATATACAACAATAAATGTTTTCTAGCTTATTTCAGCTAAAAAGGTCAATAGAAAAGGTCTCGCTCTCATTCCTGAGCTTTCACAAAGGATGGTGCTGGGTTTCCAGAAGATCCCTACCATATTGCAGAATGTCTCTAGTCTTAGTTGTATCCCTTCGTGTCGGCCATGAAGGGTTTCAAGGCCCAGGTGCTCTGGCTGTGTTTTCCAGCAGGGTCTGGTCCCGCTGGACTCTGGGTTTCAGGTAACTCCATGTGGCTTGTCTCATACCGGGTTAGTCATGATTACCACGCAACAGCTATCGTGCTCCTGCCAAAATCTGGTGGCCAGCCACAGCCCTTGGAAAACGCTGGAGAAGTCTTAAGAAAGTGCTCAAAAGCCGCTTCGTCCAGGCTTTCCAGCCCTGCTGTGACCAGCACCTTTCAGGACTTGCTTGCATGTCCCTGCTCCCAGCATTTCTTGTTCTCCATGTGCAGCTCCTTCTCCGGGAGAGCACCGCTGTGCCGTACGTAGGTTCATCATCGTGTCGTAATCATTGCCAAGGTCCGCGATGGCAGCCCTCAGAAAACCTTGGTGTTGAGAGGAGGGCGGGGGGCGTACGGCGCTGCCAAGCTGGCAGCCCCCTGGGCTCCAGTTCATGTCCCCAGCTGCCCTCACGTCAGCATGTGCGTGTGGGGCCGGCGGGTGCCTGAGCTGGTGGGTCTCCAACTGCTCTATCCACACTTGCTCCTCAACCTTCATTAAAACATGCAAACCCCACAGCCTGCGGTGTTTCCTTGGGGCAGCGGGTCCCCCCCCCACCCTGGGTGGCAGGTTCCCCAGAAAGCCTTCTCGTGGGTGTTGCCCCCCGCCTCCTCACCATGCAGGACCTCAGGAACCATCCCAGTCCCACAATCGGAGGTTTCTTCACCTCAAGGTGACAAAAATGAGACAGCAGTTCTGGCCTCACACCCCAGGGCTCTCCCAGCACTGAGGATTTGGGAGGCTCCAGAGTGTGGAGGCAGTAGGGAGCGATGGGGGGTGTCAAAGCTTCCCCACTGCTCCTGGGAGGACCTGGGGTGCACGAGGTTGGGGGTAGGGGGCAGGCCCTGGGGGACGTGGTGCCGCGGAGGGAGCGATCAACTTCACTAGTTAAGAGTGAAGCAGTGAAATATTTATTAAGGTGAAACAGTGATTTAACAAAATCAGTAGTAAGTGCGATAAAAGCAGTAGGAAATGCGATAGTGTTTTATGAGATTCGATGTCAAGGCACACTCTGTGATTTACTGCAGAGAGGACAGGGTCAGACGCGCTCAGACACGCTGTCAGGGAGACCCTCCCCTTGAGTCACGAGGTTCAGAAAGGACCCCCTGGCTTTCCGAACTCCTTCTCAGAGAGGAGTCTGGGTGCAGCTGGATCCAATCCTAGTGCCAGGCTTGGTCAATGGTTTATGTCTGAAGGATTATATAGGCACAATCAACTCTTTGTATTAATTAGCTAAGATCTCAAAGTGTAACATGCCATTAGTTGCTCATTGAGCATCCGTTGTGGCAAGGAATCTCTCAGCCTCGAGGAGTAGAACCTTAAGGGAGCATCCTCACAAAAGGGGAGATCCTGGCGTGCGGCCGCTGCCGTACAGGAGAGCTCCAAGGGCTTTGGGTCTGTCCCCTATTTATGGAGTGAGATAATTGACCTATAGTCATATTCTCATGGGAACAAACTATCCAGGTCCCCACTCCAGCCAACAGTGTTTTGGCTGTGTTGCCAGCCATCCCCCAAAGTCCAGGTGCAAGTTATTGCAACTGATGTTGTGATGGCCATGGCCTGAGCAGGAGCTGGAGGATGAGGGGGGTGTGGGGCACAAGGCAAGGGGCTGGGATGGGACCAGCTGTGGGGCACAGGGTGAGGGGCAGGAAAGGGGGGACACAGCTGGGGATGCCTGTGGGGCACAGGGTGGGTGGCAAGGACAGGGGTGGCTGTGGTGCACAGGGTGAGGGACAGGGCCAGCTGTGGGGCTGAGGGTGAGGGGCAGGAAAGGGGAGACACAGCTGGGGGTGGCTGTGGGGCACAGGGTGGTGGCAAGGA
>QJSC01006361.1:48595-70463 GCA_003697955.1 Calidris pygmaea
GGGGCCGGCTGTGGGGCTGAGGGGTAGGGCCTGGGCCGGCTGTGGGGCTGAGGGTGAGGGGCAGGGCCAGATCCAGGGCCGGCTGTGGGGCTCAGGGTGAGGGGCAGGGCCAGATCCAGGGCCGGCTGTGGGGCTGGGGCCTATAGCCGGGCAGCGTGGCGCTGTCTGGGTGGTTCCGCGCAGGCCCGGCCCGCCCCGCACGCGGCCCGCCCCCGACCCCCGTTTCCCGTGAGGCGGCGCGCGGCGGCGCGGGGCCGGTCCGGGCATGGCGGGTCGCGGTAGCGGTGGCGGCGGCGGGGACCCCCACCGGCTGCGGCCGCCGGGGCGCGGCGCTGCCCGGCGAGACCTGACCGCCGCCCACATCGAGTCCTTCAACTACGCCGTCAGCGAGGGCGTCTACCGCGCCGTGCAGGTCGGGGGAGGGGGGACGGGGAACGGGAGGGTGTTTGGGGGTGTTTGCGGATTCGTTCCCTCCCGCCGGGCCTCACTCGGTGCCGTTGCAGGACCTGTCGCCGGTGGAGCTGGCGCTGAAGGAGAGCCGGGTGTCGCTGGCGGTGGCGGGGGTGTCCATCTCCCCCCCCGCCGTGCCGGCCGGGACGGTGTGTCAGGAGCGGAGGGTTTTCCCCGCCGAGTGCCGCGGCCTGCGCAGCACCTACCGCGGCAGGATCGCCGTAAGTATCCCTCCGCCTGCTCCCCCTTCACACACACACACCCCCCCCACCCCTTTTGCAGCAGGCCCACCGTCACCGTGGGGTGCCAAGCCAGCCTCACCCGTTTCGGTGTCCTCTACTCTAACCCCCTCCCTGTCCCCGCTTCCTCCAGCCTCGCGGGGTGGTGGGGTGTCTCTCAGGGCCTCGTCCCGCCTGGAGTCTCGGCTGTGGGTGAGGTGGGAGCTCCCCGAAACCTCCCCTCAGAGGCACCCACCCCCCTCCCGGGGTCTCCGCTGCCCTCCGTGCCACCGGGGCCGAGCTGTGTGTGTGGTGGGGAGGTCTTTGCTGGGCTGTCAAGTTGGCCTTGCCGTCAGCCAGCTGCTTCTGAGGGAGACCGGTGTCATAGAAGCTTCTAGGATGGAAGGGACCTTTAAGATCATCTAGTCCAACCATCAACCTAACTCTGATTAAAAAAAAAAAAACAACCCAAAAAAAGCCCAAACCAACAACCCATCACTAAACCATGTCCCCCAGCACCATGTCAACCCGTCTTTTGAACACCTCCAGGGATGGTGCCTCAACCCCCTTCCCTGGGCAGCCCATTCCAAGGCTTGAGAACCCTTTCCATGGAAAAATTTTTCCTCATCTCCAACCTGAACCTCTCCTGGTGCAACTTGAGGCCGTTTCCTCTTGTCCCATCGCCTGTGACCTGGGAGAAGAGACCGACCCCCCCTGGCTACACCCTCCTTTCAGGGAGTTGTAGAGAGCAAGAAGGTCTCCCCTCAGCCTCCTCTTCTCCAGGCTGAACACCCCCAGCTCCCTCAGCCGCTCCTCACAACACTTGTGCTCCAGACCCCTCACCAGCTCCGTTGCCCTTCTCTGGACCCGCTCCAGCCCCTCAATGTCTTTTTTCTGGTAAGGGGCCCAAAACTGGACACAGCACTCCAGATGGAGCCTCACCAGTGCCCAACACAGGGGGACAGTCACCTCCCGAGTCCTACTCCCCACGCTGTTCCTGACACAGGCCAGGATGCTGTTGGCCTTCTTGGCCACCTGGGCACACTGCTGGCTCCTGTTCAGCCCACAGGCGACCAACACCCCCAGGTCCTTTTCTGCCAGGCAGCTCCAGCCACTCTGCCCCCAGCCTGGAGCGCTGCAGGGGGTTGGTGTGACCCATCCCGGAGAACATGACAATCCAAACCTTCTTTCCGCAGGAATCCGGGTTTCAAGAGCCATGTCTCTCCCACGTACAAGCCCAGAGTTATAAATCCCTCTTGTTCACTTAATATGTTCATCATTTTTCTGAATTGCTCTGAAATTTGCCCAGAGAAGCGCCCCCAGCACATATTTTCCTTTGCACTGTGAAAGGATTGCACAGCCGTTGATGTTTTCCATTAAAATTGTGTCATTGTGCCTGAGCTGTACGTTTGCGTGAGGCGCCTGGTGCAAGGGATTGCTTGCTTGCAATTTTATTTTTATTTTTATTTGTCCAAAGCACTACAATTTTCAGTGATAGGAGCGACTGTAAGTGCAGTATCTTATCTGAANCCTCTATAATCTTTCTCCAAAAGAGCTCATGCAGCACCACGAGGAGGAAGAGGTAATGGGGATTTCGTGGGTCAGGAAAATCTACATTTTACAGGAGCAGTCTCCCAGGCCAGCTTCTTTTTACAGAACTTGAGCATTTATATTTTATTTCAGGTTTGACGTGCTATTTATATTAAGATGATGAGGGGCCTGGAGCATCTCCCTTACGAGGAGAGGCTGAGGGACTTGGGGCTTTTTAGTCTGGAGAAGAGAAGGCTGAGGGGGGATCTGATCAACACCTATAAATACTTAAAGGGAGGGTGTCAGGAGGACGGGGCCGGTCTTTTTTCAGTGGTGCCCAGGGACAGGACAAGAGGAAATGGGCACAAACTTGAACACAAGAAGTTCCACCTAAACGTGAGGAAGAACTTCTTTCCTGTGAGGGTGGCAGAGCCCTGGCAGAGGCTGCCCAGGGAGGTGGTGGAGTCTCCTTCTCTGGAGACATTCAAACCCCTCCTGGACACGTTCCTGTGCAACCTGCTCTGGGTGGACCTGCTTTGGTGGGGGGGTTGGACTAGATGATCTCCAGAGGTCCCTTCCAACCCCATATGATTCTATGATTCCTTGAGTAATTCCCAAATTACTCAAATTTACTCTTAAATGTTGCCAGGTGTTAAACTGATGGTTTTGTATTGCAGTACCAGTGTTTCTCTCCTGCACGGCAGCAGCTCTTTTAAAACCCATCATTCTGCATATAAAGTTAGGGTTTGTTTGCTTCCACAGTGCGTTTGATCACCTTGTTTCTAATGCTCAAGAGGTCCTTCTGTAGACCCACTGCCCAATCTTGTTGTAAATAGATTGTTTTCCTTCATACCCGCTTTTCTTTCTCGCTTTTGAGATCACTGATGAACATGTTAAGTGTTTGAGACTTAGGAGTGGTCTCTGCAGGCTTGTAGTGTGGGTGTCCTTTCATTGAGCAGTTTCTGTTTTCTTCTACATTTTCTCTTTAACTCCTGAGCATTCCTTTCATATCCTGTGGCTGTCTCTTTTATTGAGGCTGCTCTGTTGAAGGTCCTGAAAGGGAAAGTAGGTTGTGTCAACTTTTTTCACTCTACTAGCAGCTTCTTTACCTTGTTCTGGACTTGTATGGTTTTATTCTGTAAACCCACGTTGACTGGTTTCCATGGGGTAATCTTTATGCATGTCTCTACTAGTTCTGCTCTTTATTGTCATTATGACAATTTTACAGTGATAGAACTTCATTATAACAAACAGATTGTGGGTATGTTAAATGTACAGTTAATAAAGCAGGAAAGATTAAAAGGGTGGCTTAATTTGCTCACTGTGTGTTGTGTCGTTTCAGGCTGAGATCAGCTGGTCAGTGAATGACGTGCCACAAGGGACTATTAAACAGCCCCTGGGGTATATTCCAATCATGGTGAAGTCCAAGTTGTGCAACCTCTATAATCTTTCTCCAAAAGAGCTCATGCAGCACCACGAGGAGGAAGAGGTAATGGGGATTTCGTGGGTCGGGAAAATCTGCATTTTACACGAGCAGTCTCCCAGGCCAGCTTCTTTTTACAGAACTTGAGCATTTATATTTTATTTCAGGTTTGACATGCTATTTTTTCTGATTGTAACCTACTTACGGTGGTTCTATACAGCATCTTGAAAAATTTGCATTCAGAGCTGTCTTTTTGAAGACAGGGTTCTGTTTGGTGGCGATACTTAGGATGCCAGTATACACCTTCTCAGCTGCTATGTAGTAGCAGGCTATGTAGCTGTGAGTGGGCATCTGTGGAGTCAAAGATTTGGAGAATAGGCATGGAAAGGGACATTCTAATTCTCAGTTGTCTCTGCAGCTTTTTCCTTGTTTCCCTGGCAGCGTGTCGGCTGTGGGGGACTGAATACAGAATTGTTTCGTGCCATATTTTGCACCCACAAAAAGAGTGAGCAAGCTATGAAAGAAAATCTACAATGGTGTACCGTTGCTGCCCCCCTCTAGTATGTTGCTTGTACATTTATTCTTAGTATTACTACTGAAACAATTTTTGTTTAATGGCATACTGTTGGGGCAGCTATAAATTTATCAGTGTTAAACTTGTATGTGATCAGAAAGAGATTTTTCTACACTGAGATCCCTCTGGTTTATAAACTCAAAATGAGAACTTAAGAGTATTTATTAAAAAAACATAATTGTCAGCTCTTCAAAGCCGTTCAGTGGATCACACAGGGTTTTTTTTTTTGGTTGGTTTGTTGCTTTTTTTTCTTCCTTTAAATTGTGGAACGTGCATCCCTTTCCTTGCAGTGTATGCTACATTTAGATTTAACAGTCACTGACAAGGAGTGCAGCCTTTCCAAATGCAGCGCTGAAATGTACGTCTTGCTACATGTTCTGTAGTTAAAACATTAAATTTCTTTTGTAACAGGCATATAATACAGGTGTGTTTGTCTTAAAATGCTGGATTATGAATTTCTAAGCACATTAAAGTGATTTTTCTTCTTCTGCCAGGAAATGGGAGGCTACTTTATAATTAACGGCTTAGAAAAAGTTATTAGGATGCTGATTATGCCCAGGCGAAATTTCCCTCTTGCAATGACAAGACATAAATGGAAAAACAAAGGCCCTGGTTTCACAGAGTACGGTAAGCTGAAGTTTCCTGCAGCATCCTGCTAGAGGACAAACAGGAGTGAGCATCTATAGCTGACTTTCAGTAGTTTGTTTTAGTAGTTTGTGGCTCTAGTATAATGTTTATATTTTTTAATGCGCATAAAAATAAAGGGTCAACGCCACCATAAGGGGACAAGGATGAGGCAGATGCTGGCCTTGTGGGAGCTGTCTGAGCCCCCCACGCTGAGAGAGGGGATTTTATTCCAGGCCTTGCAGTACATATAACCTTTTGTTATGTGGAAGGTGTAACTAAGACCCTACCATCAGCAGACATCAGTGTAAACTGCCGAACCTGTTTCCTTGAGTTTGGGTTTTCTTATTTTGGATGGCAGATTTAATTTACATGAAGCAGATTAACTAGAATTTTGGTTGTCCCATAGCTTGGTCATGTATACTCAGTAAAACAAGTTTAAGTTTTGATGAAATGAGATAAGTTACCATTTTAAACTCAGGTGTTACCAGCTGCTGGTTTGACTGGACCATGGTGCTCGAGCACACACTGTAATTCCACATTAATTCATTTTGAGGCAGTGCCAGTTAAAATGGTCCCATTTGTTTTATTTTTCTTTGCTCTGCAGTGGATGGGATGGGGCAGGAGCAGGAAACACCACTTCAGCGGTGTCACCTGAATCCAGAGATGCGAAAACTTGACCTAGAGTGCAATTAGGGAGAGTACCTGTGTGCTGCTGTATCTGACAACCTATGGTTACAGGCAATAGTTGAGGCCTGAGGCTGTCCTTTTCTCAAAAACTGAATTCATCTTTCAAGCCTCTCAGCAAGTGCTGGCAGTCCCAACCCAACCACATTCTGGGCTGCATCAAGAGAAGTGTGGCCAGCAGATCAAGGGGGGTGATTCTGCTCCTCTGCTCTTGTGAGACCCCACCTGGAGCAGCGTGTCCAGCTCTGGAGTCCTCAGCACAGGAAGGACTTGGACCTGTTGGAACGGGTCCAGTGGAGGTTCCTGAAAATGAACAGAGGGCTGGAGCACCTCTGCTGCGAGGACAGGCTGACAGAGTTGGTGTTGTTTAGTCTGGAGAAGAGAAAGCTCTGGGGAGACCTTATAATGGCCTTCCAGTACCTGAAGGGAGCTACAGGAGAGATGTGGAGGGACTCTTTGTCAGGCAGTGTAGCGATAGGATGAGGGGTAATGCGTTTAAATTGAAAGAGGGGAGTTTTAGAATCATGGAATGGTCAGAATTGGAAGGAACCTTAAAGATCATCTAGTTCCAGCCCCCCTGCCGTGGGCAGGGATGCCTCCCACCAGACCAGATTGCTCAAAGCCCCATCCAGCCTGGCCTTGAACCCCTCCAGGGATGGGGCAGCCACAGCTTCTCTGGGCAACCTCTTCCAGTGCCTCACCACCCTCACAGCAAAGAATTTCTTTCTGGTACCTCATCTAAATCTCCCCTCTTCCAATTTAAAACCGTTCCCCCTTGTCCTGTCACTGGGCTCCCTGACAAAGAGTCCCTCCCCAGCTCTCCTTAGCTCCCTTCAGATATTGGTAGGCTGCAATGAGGTCTCCCTGGAGCCTTCTCTTCTCCAGGCTGAATAGGTAGATACTAGAAAGAAATTCTATAATCTAGCCAGGCTGGATGGGGCTTTGAGCAACCTGGTCTGGTGGGAGGTGTCCCTGCCCAGGGCAGGGGGGTTGGAACTCGATGATCTTTAAGGTTCCTTCCAATTCTGCCCATTCTGTGATTGCATGATCTGTCCACTAAGAACTGCTGTATTTAATTGGAGTGGGAGATTGATGCTAAAATTGGGGGTCTGCCTCGAGTTCAAGTCATGAAGTACCGAAGTTTCTCTCGTGAATTGTCTCACACCTGCTTGGACGCGTCCCAGCAATGCAGCCAGTTGGTTTTATACAGCTCACGTTGGTCTTTGCTTGTGTTAATTTTTGCAGGAGTAGTGATGCACTGTGTTAAGGAAGAGCACGCCGCAATAAACATGAACCTTCACTACTTGGAAAACGGGTGTGTCATGGTGAATTTCATTTTTCAGAAGGAGTTATTCTTCCTTCCCTTGGGATTTGCTCTGAAGGTAAGCAGCTAATGCTCATGCTCTCTGTGTTGAATAAACACAGCAATTTTGCTAGGCATTTTTATTTAGGTAATGAGAATGAGCTAATTATCAAGTATTTTCAGTCATCCTTCCTCTGCTGGCTGAAGAACCGAGCCTACACCTGTAATGTAACACTTGGCTGCAGCAGAGGAAGCATGTGCAGGGTCAAGAGAGGAGAGGAGAGTTAGGCAAGGGTTTAGTGGCTTTTTACTAATTAATGCTCTGGATGAATAGCCCTTGGAGGGTGTTAAGAGTTTGCCACCTATTGTGAAAGATCTCAGGAATCTTTTTAAAACAGAATGACAGCTGAGCGTTCAGTGAGCGAACAGCTTTAATCATTAAAGAAGGTTGTCCCATCTAAAAGCAAAGCAGTGAACTGGCTTTTTTTTTTTTTTTAAGGAGAAAAATGTAATGCTGTTTCTGATGGGAACTGGAAGCAGTGAAGGATCTATTTGAGCACATTTGATGGATGTAAACTGTTCTTTGGATAGCTGGCAAAAGTTTTACTTGTGCCAGGACTTTTTAAATTCCCCTCTAAAAGTATTCTTTCCCTAGTAGCACAGCCAGGATACTTCAACCGTGTATTTTACCTACAGCAGCTAAGTGCTAGAGCAGGTCAGAGGCCTGCGGAATTACATGATGGAAGCATCATGTGAATCAGCCTCTGTGAATTTGTATCTTCTTCCAACCGGCTGTATTCGCGTTGCACAATGCATTTCACCTTTTCTTCAACGCTTTTCTTCAACATTTGTTTCAACAAAAGTGTCTGATTACCCGTTGTTTAAATATGCAAAGGCATTGTACTGACTTTCTGGTAGCTCATGAGATCTCTGGATAAGCAGGCTGCGTTGTTTGAAGTTCGGATTCTTCTATAAGTAGGCACTTTTTTTGGGTTTGCATCCCCCCTGCCCCGTATCCGTCAAGCTGGATTCTGTACTGGTTTCCTGGTGCCCATCCAGGTCCCACTGTGGCAGATTGCTGCTACTGCGGCCCCACTGCGCTTCTGTTCTGGCTGTAATTCTGGTTTCTTCTTGCTGTGTAATCATCCCAGTGCTCTCCTCTGTTGGACAAGAGGTAACATGTGCTCTGGCTGCTCCCAAATTATGTATATCTTGATTACCAAGCAGCAGAACTGAGTTTACATTGCCCTCTTCTATAAAGAAACCTGCCTCAGTGTCTTTTTCATGCAGCCTTCAATTTTCCTGAACTTTCTGAAGCTTACTTAAATGTGATGAACAAGGAGCTTACTTAAAGGTGAGGCACATTTGTCAGTAAATACAGAAGTCGTTGGTGGAAACAACTAGGAAACAGTTGTAACACCAAGAGCTAAGAACAGTTGGATTTAAGTGGGAGCTTTTAGCATATGAAGTGTTGAAACTAGAGTGAATTCGTTCTAGTAGCCTTCATCAAAAGGCTAAATTGCCTTTTGATTTGCACAAGAATGGGTAGCAGCTTGAGACAGTGGTGAATTAAATTCATGTTTCTAAGTGAGCTCATTCTGTAAATCATACCTAAACAAGAGAAGCCTGTTAATTTATAGGGTGCAAGTTTGTTTTTTGACAAGGATCTGGCATGTGAGTACTTGTGATCACCATCAGGGTGTGAATATCCCCTGCATTACCCTCTAAGCACCTCAACCCCACAGTATTTTTCAGTTTGCATGGTGGAAGGGTATTTCCAGAGGACTGAGACCTAAATCGGTGAGGCGCCCTAGTTCTTATTCTGTATTTTATGGGCAGATATTGCTATGACTTTATTTTTCTGATCTGATACACTTCTGTCTTTCAGGCATTAGTTAATTTCCCAGACTACCAGATTTTTGAAGAGTTGGTCAAAGGAAAGGAAGAGGACACCTTTTATGTGAACTGCATTACTGAGATGATGAGAGCGGTCGTGGATGCAGGCTGTTTGACACAGCAAAACGTCCTCGAATACCTGGGAAAGAGCTTCAGAATCAAACTTAACCTTCCTGAGTGGTACAGCAACGAACGGGCTGCGGATTTCATTCTGAAGTATGTATGTGTGCATGTAGGAGCGTGCGCTGCAATGTAATTGCATTGAAATTTAGGCAGATTTAAGAGTACTCTGCCATATTGCATCACGCTTTGTTACGGTTTTCACACGCATTTATAAAACAGTAGTGGCCAGTTTTTTGATGGCACTCCAGGATATTAGGATAATCCTGTGTTTGTGGTGTTCAGAAATACGCATTTTCATGGACTGACACAAGTATCCCCAAAATGGTTTCAGGAAAAAGGGTATCAGCTGTTATTTAGGTTCTGATGTGTTTGATGAAAAACGTAAATATTGAAGATTAATGAAGAGAAGGTTAAAACGAGTTCTGTGATTGTTCAAGGCTCTGCTTGTTGAGCAGAAATACTGCAATTTGTGGCACTTTGTCAGTTTCACACAGTCATTGGCAACTATGATGAGATACATGTTTATTCTTTTAAATGGTAGAAATTACATGTTTTAAAATCTTGCTTCTTCCATGGAATAAGTTGGACAGGAACAGAAGAGCTGGCTTTGAGACTTTCACTATGACACACACTCAACTAAATAATTTATTTTTCTGGTAAAGTAGGTATTGCCCTTCAGGATGTTTTAGCACATGAAAAGGATCACTTGGGATGCCGAGGTCCTTTACTACTTCTGAATAGGGGGTGGTCAGGTGGCTGGAAATATGAAGGCAGCCTGCAGGTTCCTCAGAGGGGCACTTACAAGTCCATAGACCAGCTGGAAGCACAGAATTTTGTGCTGAGAAACGTGAGTGGGTAATCTCAAGAAAGTTGAAATTACGCTGATTTTCTTATATGTAAATATTCTGGTGGGTGGTCAGTTTGTTTTCCTCTGATACGATTAGCTTCAGCTGAGGAGAGAGAAGAAGATGAATAGTGAAAACATGAATTGGGATGTACCTTGTATGTAAGAGTGCTGGAACTGTAGCTTACCTGGACAGAACCTGCCTTCAGAGTTTTGTCTTGCTTTGCGGTGGAGTTGTGAAGGCTTCAGTAGAGGGCAACGTAGAGCAGAAGTGAAAAGCTGGAAAAATCCTCATCTCAAGTGTCTGGGAAAGCAGCCGATCCAGCTTTAGTGGGAATTAGGTGTGGCTCCCCTTTTTGCTTACGCCAGAGTGTTGTTCAGCCCACAGTTTTCCCCACGTGGGCTGGTAGCAGTGGGGATTGGGACTTTCTGTGGCAGGACAGTGATAGTGTTAACAGAAACGTTTTGTGGTTTGCTGCTAGTTTCTGGTTCTGATTTGGGGTGGAGTGCGTGTGTGTGGATATGTGCATGTATATGGTGTCATAGCTACTGTAAAATAACACACAAACCTCATCTAGTCCTGATTCAAGTGTCTGTTTATGTAAACTATACTTAAAAGGACATGCAGCGTGGGAGTGTGTAAAATCAATCTTTCACAAGGTTCACCTTCATCTCATCAGCCAGGTATATCCGTAACAAGACTAGCCCCATGCAAAGATAAGTTGATAATTTTTCATCTCGATCCCTGGAGTTTTTTTATTATTATTTCTTAGAATTGTCATGGCAACTGGAAAAGTTTGTACCTTATTAGGCTTTTTAGCAAAAAAAAAATTTGGTTTGTGAAATTTAGGAGAAACTTGAAGAACAGCTAGTGTGAAGAGGTGGTGCTAGTTGTCCTCCTTCTTTCTCTTCCTCCAGCAAGTGTATCTGCATACACCTGACAAACAGAACAGAAAAGTTCTACCTGCTCTGTATGATGACCCGGAAGCTGTATGCTTTTGCCAAAGGGGAGTGCATGGAGGATAATCCAGACAGTCTGATGAATCAAGAAGTGCTTACCCCGGGACAACTTTTCCTTATGTTCTTAAAGGTAAGGTCTTAAGGGGTTTAAGCCTGTGAATGGAATGATTGTCCAGTCCAGACCCCATGGTGACCATGGGGGGGACAGGAAAAGTGCAGGAGCCGGAGCGAAGAGTGGGGAGTCTGGATGTGCTACAAAGTGTAGTGTAACCAGGCACTGTAGTTAAGGAAGGCTTGGCTATCTCAGCATAGGGTACTAAGTATGCTAAAAACAAAAATGCCTGTAGAAAACCTGGAACAAAGAGTTTCGCGGGCTTCCAGAGCAAATGGAGGCACCCCATTCAAGGTGGGAGTCTGAGGAAGGAAAAATACAATCCTTCTGGTGTTTGAAGAGTGTTTTGACACGTCATATTTCTGTTGTATCAGTTCATACAGGAGTGGTAAAGGTCTGCCTTCCTGTGGTGTTGCTGCTGATTCACATGGCAAATGTGCAAGAAAATAACTGCCCCCCCCCATCTTCCAAAAGTGATAATTTGTGAAATTGTCATCGCTCTCCCATCTTTAAATTCCTTTACGGATCAGGAATTTGATGACACGCTTCTGACTTACACAGTTATTAGTGGTGATGTAAAAATGCGGTTCTCTAATCTATTCCAATTCAGAGTGAATTCAGTTTATTTCTAGGGATTCCTCATTTTTAGGATGCCAGGAGGAAAGTATTCATGTTCAGAAGCTTGACTATCCCATGAAAATCATTGTGGAACAGTAGTTCCCATCCCCAAGTAAAGACACTTCCCTGAGTTATTAGATAACTCTTTTTTTTAACCTTTTCCGTTTTAGCCAAAATTTTCATTAGCGTTGTTTCGTTGAAAGACTACTAAAACCTCTCTGTATCTTAAGTGGTTTCAGTGAGTTTAAGAAATAACATAAAAAGTGAGTCCTGTGAAGCATTTCAGTGCTCTGTGGAACCAGGAACCAGAAGGGGTTGCTTTCCTGCCTGGCTCTGTCAGATCAGCAGGAGAGTGAGTGAGTTCACAGAGAGTTCCTAAATAGACCAGAGCATATAGCAGACACAGTGTGGGTGTATACAGTGGATTTTTACTAAGAGTTCAAAGCATTATTGGGTGTCTATGTCCTTTCTCCCGTTTTTATGTAGTATCTAAGATCACAGCAGTGATAAAATTGCAATTAACAGGAAAATCTAGTCCACTCTCTCAGATTGTCTCGGCAACATTTAAATACTGTGTGTCCACAGCCTTCAAGTTTTGGTGTCTAAACAGACCACATTATTGTGGTCTTACTTTGTATTTAGCAGACTAATCAGTGGAGTTAGTCTTGTGGTTGGCTTATAGGTACTATTTTTGCCTTGGGTTTGTTCTTTATGAAATTCTGTTATTGTTTGCCAGACTCATCACCGGTCTGGGTGGAAGTGGTCACTGAGCTTGTTGGATGGGTATTCTCCTTGCAGGTCTGTTGGCCCGATACCACCTGATAAAATGAAGTCCGTGTGGGGAAATACAGCTGGAAAACTGTCAGTTCACTGAAAGTTGTCCATCCTGCTGGTCTCGGAGGATTTCTGTAGCACTTGCAGCTGATGTGAAGTTCTAATTTCAGCCTTTCTGCTCCTGTTTTAAATTTAAATCTCTCGCTTTTAAACCGTAGGAGAGGCTCGAAAGCTGGTTGCAGTCCGTTAAGTTCGTTTTGGAGAAAAGAGCAGAAAAGGCAGATATCAACATAAATGCAGACAGCTTGGTGAAGGCATTCAGCCTGGCAACAGACCTTACCAAGCCATTTGAATATCTTCTTGCAACTGGTAACCTGCGATCTAAAACCGGTAAATCTTCAGGCTTAAGAAGCCTTTTTTTCCCCCTGAAACAATGTAAAACCGAGCTCTTAACTGAAAGCAACTGCTTGTATGCAGACATTGTACACTGTAACTGAATTAATGAACGTGGTTTGAGGAAAAGGAATAGTTGAGGAAAAAGGCAAGATTTCTCGTCAAGCGTAGACTTTATGCATGTATAGAACCGGTCAGTTATTAAAACAAAGCCTCTACTCATATAAACAGTCGAAATTAAATTTAGAATTGTCCAAAACAGCAACTGTATTTAGATTTGGTTTCCCAAAGCTTATTTCTTCAGAGAAGGGTCATTTGTTTATCAGGACTGCCCAGTTGGTCATGTGAGCTTAAATGGAGAGAAACTGCTTTGCTAATGTGTATTTCAAATTTACCTTGTGCTTCCCTGAAGTGTCTGGTGTGGTGATGTTGTAACGGAATGCCCACTAGAAAATGAAGTCAGATTAGAAGGCCACAGAATTTTGGTAAAAAGTACCAGCTGAAAATCCCCGAGTCATTTCACTGGGAGTGACTTTCGCATGTTTCTAAAAGGAGTTGGATTTTAAGCAGTAGCTTGGAGTGTAGAGTCTCTTGGCCTCTTCAGGTCACAGAGCTGTCTGTGCACAGGCAACAGCACACGTGCCTTGGGTTGTTGGGATCCTGTAGGGCTCGTCAGTGAAAAGTAAGAAACTGGATTGTAACATCATACTTGATTTGTTAAAGCTGGGTGGCGTCCTGACATAAATCTCGATTTTTTTATTTTTTTTTTTTTTTTACTTTATTTTATTTTTTTTTTGTTCCCAAGGCCTGGGCATGTTACAGGACAGCGGTCTGTGCGTGGTGGGAGACAAGCTGAACTTCATCCGCTACCTTTCCCACTTCCGCTGCGTACACAGAGGGGCAGCATTTTCCCAGATGAGAACTACAACCATCCGCAAGCTGCTGCCCGAGTCCTGGGGGTTCCTGTGCCCCGTGGACACCCCAGATGGAGAACCCTGCGGTCTGATGAACCACATGACTGCTGTGTGTGAAATAGTGACGGAGATGGTGCCCGTGAGAGACATTCCACCTTTGCTGTGTTCCCTAGGTATGTTTTACTGGCTCGATTGTTTAATGAAGCGCTCTTCCTTTTTACCTTTCTGTCCTGCAAACCTGTATCTGGGAAAGCTTCTCCAGATAACCATCACTGTACGCTGCTAACCTGAGAAGGTGAAATCAAGTTAAACCTGTACTTGCCGTGCTTCTGCTCAGTGGTAAGTAGCAGGTTGTTTATACAGGGGCGTCAGCCTTTTGGAGGCAGTAAAGTTCAATGTAAAAGGCTCTTCGCCGTTTGCTGTAGAGTGAAGGTGTTCGCTTAAGCACAGGGAATTGGACAGCACAAGCACTAAGAAATTGGACGAAGCAGTGACTTTCTAATGCTGCCAGTGACTTTAATTCAAGTGCAGCTCACTTGTGATTACCACAACGACAGGAATCCTTAGTTCGGTCAGAAAAATTGGGAGGGGAATGGCATTCTTAGTTGTGCATATCTTATATTTTCCATTAAGTGATCTACAGCTTTGCCCTGTAGGACTGAATTTTTTGTTGTCTCGGAAAGCTTTTTGGTGTGGATTGAGGCTTCCTGCAGAAATAACTTCTGTGTTTTGTTTGCTTTTTCGGCTGTTCCTTCCACCACCCTCACCCCTCTACCTTCTCACAGGTGTCACCCCCATTGATGCCACACCGAGCAAGCCTTACGCGGAGTGTTGCAGAGTTGTGCTGGATGGCTCTGTGGTGGGCTGGGTGGAGTGGGAGCTGGCTCCTGAGATCGCAGAAACCCTCCGCCGTTTCAAGGTTGTCCTGTTTAAAATGTTTCTTAGCTAAGCATCCTCAATATGCAGTGGTCAAAAGTGAGGAAAAAAAAAAAAAAAAAAAAGTCCAAACATGTCTAAACTTCCATTTTATTTATTTTTTTTTTTACATCTGACCTATTAAGTTATCTTTGGCTGTATATTCAAAACCTGCCTGGACACGTTCCTGTGCAACCTGCTCTGGGTGGACATGCTCTGGTAGGGGGGTTGGACTAGATGGTCTCCAGAGGTCTCTTCCAACCCCATATCATTCTGTGCTTCTGTATGTTAGTGTTGGAGTGGGCTTTTCTGTTTTTCTTCTTTTATGTGCATATGTTTGGTCTGTTTATGAAGTCATCATTTTTAGAAGAACTTTTTTTTTTTCTTGAAAAAGGTAAGATAAGCATATTCTGTCTTTTTCTTGATGGAGATTTTTCTAGAAGTATTTTTTCAAAATCTTTTCTCCACCATTTTATATACACCCATGGGGAGCATTTTCATTGTGTAGCCTGTTGGATGCAGCTTAACTTAAACGGGTGTTGTGTTTCTAAATTGGTATTTCTTTGCACAAACAGATAACACAAGAGAAGAGATTCCCTGCACGGGCAGAAGTGGTCCTTATCCCGATGACTGGAAAACCCAGTCTGTATCCTGGGTTGTTCATTTTCACTACCCCTTGCCGGATGGTTCGGCCTGTCAAAAACCTATTCTATGGAAGGAATGAATGGATTGGTACTCTGGAACAGGTGGGCTTTCCATATTTCCTTTATAAAGCACTTACTATTACAGAGGTAATAGTCAAACCCATCTTTTAGAAAGCATCAAGCTTTCTAAAAGCTTGCATCAAACATCCGAGCATCAAACCCAATGTTTTAGAAAATATTTGTGAAAGCAGCTGAGGATGGGCCATAGGGAGCTTGTGTTGAAGAGCTAGAAGAGGTGGCAAAAGGGGTTTCTTACCTCCTGCTAATTGGTTTCTGGTAAATGGCTTGGATGGACTGTAGGGATCTTTTTGAGATATTCAAATCTCTCTCGATTTTTAACTTTGTGAAGCTTTTGAGGTGAGAAAGCTGTCTTGCCTGTACTGTGTCATCCTGTCTTAAATCACGTTCTCCAAATTGCCCTTGGGCAGCCAAGCAGTGGATTGCCAGGGAACTTGCCCATTTGGAACTATTAAAATGGGAGACAGGAAGGAGGACATGTTGCTGCAGTTTTGTATTTCCAGGCTTGCTTTCCTTGCTGTGATTGTGACAGGTGGTTTAACAACCATCTGACGTTTTTCTTGCCTGCTACCTGGGCAAGGTGGAGACCCACCACCACAGCTAAAACTGAAATGGATAAAAAGACATCACCCGCAGCTTTGTTTTGCTTCCTTCCCTTTAAAAGAAGGAAGCAAACGAATGTTGTCCAATTTGATGCTTGCAGATCTTCATGAACGTGGCCTCGCTGGAGTCGGAGGTGGTGCCCGGAACGACCACTCACCAGGAGCTTTTCCCTCACAGCATTCTGAGCGTCGTGGCCAACCTCATCCCCTTCTCTGACCACAACCAAAGTCCACGAAACATGTACCAGTGCCAGATGGGTAAGTGCTGTAGTAGCTACTGCTGCAAGTCCCTGAGCAAGGGAGAGGGGGGAAAAAAATGCCTCATGTGTCTATTCCAGTGTGTCTTCCTGCATTCCCAAATAATGGCGTTGTTTCAATATTGAAGTTGATTAACAACCATTTTTGTCATGGCAAAGTAGAATCACAGAATGGTTAGAGTTGGAAGGGACCTTAAAGATCATCGAGTTCCAACCCCCATGCCTTGGGCAGGGACACCTCCCACCAGACCAGGTGGCTCAAAGCCCCATCCAGCCTGGCCTTGAACCCCTCCAGGGATGGGGCAGCTACAGCTTCTCTGGGCAACCTCTTCCAGTGCCTCACCACCCTCACAGCGAAGAATTTCTGTCTGGAGTAAAGAATTTCTAGGTAACTGTAGTCAAGTCTGGTAAATGAAGTCAAGTTTATCATCATCGTCCTGGCTGCCTTCCAGCGGCCAGTTGTTGCGCTCACGTTGCCTTCCTTAAGCCTCCAGTAACTTTTTGGTTGTGTTTTTGTTAATTTTGACCTCGTTGATCCTGTAGACGAAGTGAAAGGGGGGGGGGGGGGTTGCCCCAGCTGTTTGGTGGTGTCAGCGTCTTGACAACTGTGCTGCCAACAGCCCTCCCGTCCCCACAACCGACGGAGGTTTAACCTACTTCTGGCTGGTAGCTGCAGCAGATGCTCCGCAGCAGTTGGGGTGAGGTTTCCTCCACCACCTGCTGTTGTCTCGGTGCTGCAGCTGTTGAGAGGACACTGGCTGTAGGCATCTTGTCGAGAGAGAGTAATGCAGCGCTGTGGCAACAAGCGTGGGATGTGGTTGGGGGAGTGTTCTGGCAACTGTTTGACAAAGATTTAAATTGATTTATTCGGTTGTCCGAAAAGTTCGGGTAGGGTATGTTGTGGGGTTCCAAAGATCTGAGGTGCAAGTGATGTGCAGAAAGCTTATTAAAAAAGGAAAAGAAAAAAAAAAGGAAAGTGTGTGGGTAAGTACTTCAAGAGAGCAGGTCTCATTACCTCGATAAAAGTGTGAGCATATTACATTTTTGACAATATGATCAGAAAGATGTCCTTAAGCCGCTACCACTTTTTCATACTTTTCTGAAAGTACCGAGGTAACTATGTTTAAAACTTGTTTTCTTTACCTGTACACTTACGCTGCAGAAGCAAACGCTTTTTGGCCTGGAAATATGTAAGGTGTGCTTCGCTATGGGAAACTCTGGGGAGGGGAAAAAAAACAAACCAACAACAAAAGCCACAAAAAAACCCAACAAACAACCAAGTAAAAGCAAAAAAAAAAAAAAACCCACTCCAACTTTATTGGAGATTTTGAAGCTGCAGGAAAGACACAAAATCGCAAATAGTCCTTATGAAATGCTACGAAAGGAACTGAGTGTTGTGATTCGTAGAAACTTTTATAGCTGGACTTAGGGCAATTATTAAATTCCAAGGGTTTTAAGATTGATAACCCCTCTAAATTCCAAGTATTTCCAGCTTTCTTCTTAAAAAGATGCATGGAGGATGAAACACGGATCAACTTTGAATTGATCCTGAATAAATCCAACCTGCTTTTGTTCTTTATAGGAAAGCAAACCATGGGGTTTCCAGTTTATAACTACAAGGACCGCTCGGATAACAAGCTGTACCACCTTCACACTCCCCAGAGCCCTCTGGTGCGGCCCAGCATGTATGACTATTATGGGATGGACAGCTATCCCGTCGGCACCAATTCAATTGTGGCTGTCATCTCCTACAGCGGCTACGACATGGAAGACGCAATGGTAAGGAGAAATCCTGCTGTCCTCTGAAGGGATTTCAGGGTTGGGGTCCGGGAAGAAAGGTGGTACCTGGCTGAGAAGAGCCCATTTTCTGCTTCTGCCAGTCCACAGATTCTGTTAGGGCAGGTAATGCTAAAGGTACTGAGAGCTGAGCTCCGTTGTGCAAGGCAGTGGGCTTCCAGCACTGAAAAATACTGGGATTACAAAAGGTTTGGGCTTTTTGGAAGAGTGACTTGCTTGTGAGGCTTTGGCTAGGAAGGCAGCGTTAAAAAGGTAAGCATTGGATCGGAATGGAAACACTTTCTTTGTTTGAAGTTATTAGGAAGTCTTTAACAGGCCTTTTTTTCTTCTTTTTAGATCGTGAACAAATCTTCCTGGCAGAGAGGGTTTGCCTATGGAAGCGTTATCAAGGTGGAGAGCATTGACCTTTCCCTTAAAGCCAGCAGGGCAGGCGATAACTTGGTGTTTGGCATCAGGCCTGGTGATCCCAACGTTACGGAGAAGCTGGATGCCGACGGACTGCCTTTTGTTGGCTCTATCCTACAGCCTGGGGACCCCTTCTACAGCTTCATGAACCTCAACACGGGGGAGACCTTCACTGTGCACTATCCGTAAGTACAGCGTGTCCCTCCTGGCTCCGCACACCCAGCGTGTGAGCAATCTGAGGGCAGCGGGCCCTGTTGAGCTGCAGTATCTTTTCCTCCCGGTGTTCCCTTCTTTCCTCACGTGATAGTGTCCATGTCATGAGAGAGCGAGCATGAAATTCATGTTGTGGGTAACTCCCATGCCTGTATCCTGGCTTTTCTCTAAGCCCCAGTGTATGCTGCAGAGCCTGACTTGTCCCAGGAGGAGAATCTGAGACCAGTAAAAAGAAAGACCTTCCAGAAATGCTTTAGTGTCTCCCGAGGACTGTTCCTCTGCCCATCCCCTGCAGTTGTTTTCTGTAGCTTTTGGTTAATTGACTCATGTAAGGTGTTCTGTATAAAAAAAACCCAAAGAAACGCCAAACAAAACCAAAACAAAGTGCCTGGTCCCAGAGACTTGACAGAAAGCCTTGTAAGCAAAGGCGTTACAGGATTAGGGGTTCGAAGAGCATTTTTGTTAACATCGCAGCTTCCAAACTGCTACAAGATCAAATGTGTTAACTACACTCCTCCATCCCCCTGAAATATTTCGGGGATAAGTTTTGTAAGATTTTTGAACTTCAGTTGGGAGAGAGAAGGCTGCTGAGGCTTCCCTTAAAATCCTCTAAATTCTTTGAGGAGAGGGATGCAAAATACATTGACAAAACCGAATAGATATATATATTTAAATGCATTCTGCACTCCCAGTTGCCCTTACAGCTTCAGGCCTTACCTGTGTCTCTCTACAGCATCGACAGAACGAGGGTAACGCTGTGTAGTCGCTCCCGTTGTGAAGGCGAGTTGGTTTGAGAAGTACTTGGAGCACACAGTAACTGGCCTCGCTGGGAAAGCTGTTGTTTATTACTCCACGGTGCCTTAGCTGCACTGAGGAGATTGCTGGGGGCTTGTAGAAGTACTCATCCTGGTCGTAGGGCAGGGCTAAGAGACTGGGCACGTGGCAGTGGGGATCTGTAAGCTCAGCGCATGTGGAGCCCTCCTTGGCTCTCCCACCCCGTGCTCCTGTTCCCCCCCAGCTCTCTCACGCCAGCCCGGCCTCAGTTCAGGTTCCTTATCCAGAAGAGCCATTTTACCTCCGTGCCATTCAGCTTTTGTTCATTCTTGGTCCAAATCAGCTTAATTATTTAGGTTCTTAGAAAGATGAGGTTTCCAGTTGTCAGTGTTGGCTCCTGCCCCCGGTTTTCTCCAGGGATCCAGGGCCTTGAAGAGGGAGCTCTCCCTATAAGTACTGTGCTACTAGATCTTATGGATGGCTTAGAGGAGAAGGGAGGACAGAGGCTTTGACTTGAAAAGTTGAATAAGCTTGGAAAAGGCCTATGAAGCACAGTTTTCTTTTTTTTTTTTTCTTAATTTTTTTTTTGTGATTGCCTATGCCTTGGTTGTTTTCGAGTTGCCTGGACCCTGGTGGCTTTGAAAGAGAAGCTAAACTTGGGTACAGGCTGGCCTGCAAACACTTGGTCATTAGGACTTCGAAGGAGAAGAAGAAAAGTGAGCTTGTCTTAACGTGGGCGAGATGTATTTAGCTGTCGTCTCCCAAATGAGTGGAGAGTTTGGGCTTGAAAGCTCTGTAACAACAGAGTTAAGCCGCAGCAGACACCTGGCACGTGGAACATCAGGCTGAGGGTTCATCTGGAGAAGCAGCTTCCCCCCCACCCAAGACGAGGTGCTTGTTGGCAAATCCCTCTGGGCTCGCGCTGCACCTTCCTTCCCTTTCTGCTCTGAAATTCCCTCTCTGCTTTCCGCCGAACCCCGCTGTTTATTTTGGTACCCCACCAAGATGGGGTGAGTTTACTGGGGGGTAGGGCGAGGGGCTGCTGGGATGCACTTTGGTCAGATAAAGCGCGATACGGCTGAACCAGGTTTAAATGATCTTTATTTGAAATCGGGGGCGGCAAGTTACCTTGAACACCTGAAAACTGTAGCTGTTTCTCTAGCATTGGGAAGAGCAAACGAATGGCTCTTGTGTGATGCCGTTGCGTTGCTTCCTTGCCCTAATCCTTAGGCAGTCTGATTTCCCTCGCTACTGGGCAGTATTTTTCAGGAATGGTGGTGTTCCCCAGCTGTCCCAAGGCATTTTGTGAGACTTTCGAAGCGGTTTGGCTTTTCCCCCCCCTCCCCCCCCCGCCTTCGTTTCCCCTTCCTGGCTGAAACTCGTTAGCAAGCCTGACACCTTTGCTGTGATTGTTTTTCCACCTACCCAGGAATAAGGAAGTGGGCATTGTAGACAACATCAGGTTATGCAGTAACGACCGGGGCACTGGGAAGTTCAAAAAGGCTTGCATCACCGTCAGGGTGCCCCGAAATCCAACGGTGGGAGACAAATTTGCCAGCCGCCACGGCCAGAAAGGCATCCTGAGCCAGCTCTGGCCGGTTGAGGATATGCCCTTCACGGAGAACGGGATGGTTCCCGACATCCTCTTCAACCCTCACGGCTTTCCCTCCCGTATGACCATCGGGATGTTAATCGAGAGCATGGCGGGGAAGTCGGCGGCGCTTCACGGCGTCTCCTACGACGCCACTCCCTTCACCTTCACGGAGAAGAACTCCGCCTTGAAGTACTTCGGCGAGACGTTGGTCAGCGCGGGTTACAACTTCTTCGGGACGGAGAAGCTCTACAGTGGCATCAGCGGCCTGGAGCTGGAGGCGGAGATCTTCGTGGGGGTGGTGTACTACCAGCGCCTGCGCCACATGGTCTCCGACAAGTTCCAGGTGAGGACGACGGGGCCCCGTGACTCCGTCACCAACCAGCCCGTCAAAGGGAGGAACGTGGAAGGCGGCATCCGCTTCGGCGAGATGGAGCGCGACGCTCTGCTGGCCCACGGCACCTCCTTCTTGCTCCAAGACCGCCTCTTCAACTGCTCCGACGGCTCCATCGCCTACGTCTGCACCAGCTGCGGCAGCATGACGTCTCCCGTGCTGGAGAAACCCCCCAACTCCTCCTCCCTGGCCACCAACAGGAGGTATTCCTGCTCCGTCTGCAGCGAGGTGGACACCATCGAGGTCGTCCCCGTGCCCCACGTCTTCCGTTACTTCGTGGCGGAGCTGGCAGCCATGAACATAAAAACCAAGCTCAACGTGGAGTAGCTCCGTCCCCGGGCGGGGGGACGCCGCCGCTGGGAGGGAGGAAGCCGGGGCTCTGCCTTTTGCCCCCTCACCGCGGGGTTTCAAGCGTTTAGGTCAGTTCTCAGGTTCTTCAAAAGTTTGCGAGATTTAATTTGATGTTTGTAGGGAGAAGTGGGGGGGAGGCTGTGGGGTGAGGATGGGTGTTGGAAGTCCCCGAAAGGATCACTAGCCATTTTGAGGACATGGCATTTATGGAAATCAAGCGGATGCCCACCGCTGCCCGCGCCGGGCTGGTGGTGGGAGGGGGTTTCTTTGTTCTCCGAGCGTTGGCTGCAGAGGTCACGAAACAGCATGGAGTTGAATGCTGGAAATGACGAAGGACGGAGGGGAAGGGAGGGGAGGAAAAAAAAAAAAGAGACATTTTTTTTGTTTTTTGACGAAAAACCCTC
>QJSC01006361.1:82658-164044 GCA_003697955.1 Calidris pygmaea
CTGTGGCCGCAGCTCCCTCCGTGCCCGCCCTGGGGAAGGAGGTGGTGGCCAGACGCGGTCAGGGACAGCTCTGCCCGAACACGCTGGGGTGCCAGAGCGAGAGCAACAAGGGCTGGAGGCGCGTTTATCGGCTGGGGCTTCGCTCAGGAACGCCCGCAGCTGCTGGAGAACCAGCCTCGCAGGGTGGGGAACTGGTCCTCGACAGCCACTCTTGGCTCGGGGACAAGGACTGGTGGCAGCCTGGGGTCAGGGCTTGGGGGGGGGGGGGGGGGGGCGACCACCCCCCCCTTGGGCCTCTGGTTGAACGTGCCCATGAGCCGCACGGAGCTGGCAGAGGCAGCTGGTGGGCTCGAGCAGGACCCCTATTTGGCCAAGGGGAGGAAGGGAGGCTGCGGAGGGGAGGTGGGACAGGGCAGGTTGGTGCAGACCGGGCAGCTCCAGCCAAAGGTTGAGGATTTCCAAGGCTGGAGCCCTCCCTCTCCCCTCCCCGTGCCAAGTTTTTCCTAGTAGCCCAGTGGGAATCCCCCCTTGCTGCCACTTGTCCAGTGGCCCAGCACCTCCAGGAAGAACTGGGCTCCCTCTGCAGGGACAGCTCAGCTCCCAAACCCCACTCTCTTGGGGCTTCTTCTCAGCCCCCACGGGCTCCAGCCGTTCTGGCAACCTCCACCAGACAAAGGTGGCCCCAGCCCNTGCCAAGTTTTTCCTAGTAGCCCAGTGGGAATCCCCCCTTGCTGCCACTTGTCCAGTGGCCCAGCACCTCCAGGAAGAACTGGGCTCCCTCTGCAGGGACAGCTCAGCTCCCAAACCCCACTCTCTTGGGGCTTCTTCTCAGCCCCCACGGGCTCCAGCCGTTCTGGCAACCTCCACCAGACAAAGGTGGCCCCAGCCCTGGCCGCAGGTACGTTCTCTCTAACCTGCAGGACGCCAGTTTCTCTGCAACACCCCAGCAGAAGGTCTCTGCTGCCAGGGACCTTCCCAATCCCGCAGACGCCCTCAGCAAGCAAAGACCCGAGGCCGGGCAGTGAACACCTAGTGCCAAAAACCCGTATTTTAATTCCACGTTGAGCCCAGGCCAGCTGCGGCAGCGTCCTGCTGCCCTCCAGCCAGCCCCCCTCACTGGGGGCTGACACCCCAAACAAGCAACTGCCTCCAGCCCCCCCCACCCCCACCCCCCCCTTCCTGCTGCCAAACCGGCTGCATTTGGGGCCTTGCTGCCCCACCAGTTGCTCCGTCACCCGTGGAGATGCTCCCACATCGCCCACAACCACAAGACTCGGCGCAGGGAAGTCACCCCGGGGTGCTCCCACCAGCCACAAAGTGCTCCCCGAGATGTGAAGGCCCCACTACAGAAGCCACCGCCAGCTTGGCTGAGCAGAGCAGCCCCTCCACTGGGCTCAAAAAACTTGGAGGGCCGGTTTTCCACCCAAGCTCAAAAGAAGGGGGATAGAGGGGGGGGGCCAGGAGATACCCAGAGGAGAGCAGGTGGGTGCCTGTTGGCGCCCGTTCTCTCGCACACCCCCCCCCGAACACGCCATCCCCATCACTCCTCCAGTCCCGGCTCCGCTGAGCATCAGCAGGCAGCAAACTTCTGCTGGATGAGTCTGTACCTGAGCAGCTCCTGCTCAGAGACGGAGGGCTGCAACCTCGCAGCAGCCTGCAGGAAGTCCTCCATGGTCAGGATCAGAGCAGAGCTCTCGGCGTCCAGCCCTGCGCGAGAGGGAGAACAGGAAAAGGTCGAACGCCAAAGCGGCAAGATCCAACAGCCGCTGGGGACTGGAAGGAAAAACCCATCTCTCTCTCCTTCCCCCTTCTGGAGGTGAAGATGATCACATCCACAGAAACTGCCTCCCGGTAACCCAGAGCCCACCATTTAGATGTGGTTCCAGAGCTGTCGAGGCTCTTCTCGCAAAGCCCCGTTACTGATAGGGGTACCAAGACGTGGGACAGGCAGGGACAGGGCTCCTACCTTCCTCCATCCATTCCACCTTGCGTTTGACGGCGCACATCATGGCGTCCGAGCACAGGGCGTAGATGTCTGCTCCCGTCAGCTGAGACGGGCATTTTTCTAGGATGGTGGTGAGGTTCACGGATGGATCCAGTTTAAACCTGCCGAGAGAGAAAACTGCAGGTGTAAAAGCCACAGAAAAAAAAAAAAACCCAAAAAAAACCAAAAAACAGAGCAGGGGAGAGAGAGGCAACAGCCAGTGTGGCTGGGAGGGAAGAATCAGAGGCCCCACGTTTGGCGGCTGCTGGTCGATGCTCTGAGCGCTCAAAAAAAAGCATCAAAGGGGTTTGTTTATTTGTTTTCTCAACACAGTCACTTCTCTTAGCCCTCTCGCCTGCTAAAAGTAGGATCAAAGGTAACTTTTGAGTTCTCACTCAGAGAAATTAAGTGCTCCACATGCCCGGCTGGGAACAGCCTACAGCCAGGGCTGGATAAGAACGTGTTTAATTACAGCCAGCACAAACCACTGTAACACCAAACCACCCCATGGGAGCCACGCTGCAGACAGCGAGCCTCCTTCAGCACGAAGAGCAGCGCGGTGCCGGAGGGCAGGCTGGCCAAGCCACACGGCGTGAAGAGCTGCTCGCAGCCAGCCCATGCTCTCGCCTCCCCTGGCAGCTTATCCTCAAAAAGCAGCAGGAATCACAGCTATCCACGACAGAAAAAAAAAAAAACCAAAAAGCCAAAACCACCACCTTTCTGTAGAGGCATTCACAGCTGCTCACCCAGCTGTGGTAGGTTCTACCTCTGGACCTCAACTCCAGGGCTTGAATTTCTCCCTCCAGAGAGATGCTCTGAGGATCTCAGAGCAGCTGGGGAAGCAGGCAAACCCCACTGCTCGGTGATGTTTGGAACAGAGCAAAGGCTGGACACCCTTCAGCACTGCAGAAGAAGCAGCGAGACAAACGGAGCTGCCTTCACCCTGGGAGCTGGAAACAGCAGGAGATGTGCTAGGGGAACCCATGCAGGAAGCAAATGGGAGCTTGCTGCCACGTTGGTGCACTGCAGTCCCATCACACCGTTAGGATCTGGCTAAGCTCCTCAAGGAAATCACGTGGGCACAGCGACTGGAGAACTCTACCAACGCAGAGATGCTCCCATCTTGTTGGGAAACCAACCCCTGTTCCGCTTCTGGAAGGTGCCCCATCCTCTTCTACCCACTGGCTGTGGGTCAGTGCCTGAGGTGCTGCCCAGGGCTCAGACACGAAGCCAAGCTGGGGCGCACTACGCGTCAACCCGAGGAAGACTGTGACCTACTGGGGGGCGGCGGAAGGCTCTTGGGAGAGGACAGGGTCACTCACTGCCTGGTGACGGCGCTCAGCACCTGCAGCTGTGACTCCCGGTCTTCATTTATGCCCACGTAGACCAGCTTGTCAAACCTGTCAGCAGAGAGGAGAGACAGTGGAGAAGAGGCCAAGACAAACCCCGTCACCGGCGCTCAGCCCTGTGCAACGGAAACAAGGGTGGCCCTGGGGCAGCTCCTTTTGCTGCCAACTTTGTGGATGACCCAAAGCTCCGGGGGAAGGAGTCAACGTGATGGAGGGCAGGGCTGCTCTTCAGAAGGACTGGGGCAGGCTGAAGAAACGGGCTGACAGGAACCACACGAGGTCCAACAACAGCAGATATGGAAGTCCTGCCCCAGGATGGGCAAGCTACAGGCATGAGGACAGGCTGGGGGGAAAATCAATCAAACCTGCCAATTTGGTACCACAGCAGGTCCTTTATTGACCTCTTCTGATGCTGGGGCAATAGCCAGAGCGGTGGGAGATAACAAGGAGTGGTACCTTGTGCTGCTGCTGCAGCCACAGGCACTGGCCTGCTCTTGGCTTCCTATCTCCACCAAAAGCCAGGGCCAGGGGGCTTCAGGAATGGTCTCGGTGGAGGGAACATGGTGGAGACACTGTCCAGCTCATCACCGCCTGAGGAGCTTTGGGGAACTACCCTGGAGCGAGGCAGGGTAGGATATGACATACCTGCCCGGCCGGAGCAGAGCTGGGTCCAGGAGGTCAGGCCTGTTCGTAGCTCCAATGACAAAAACTTCCCTGGTGGAATGAAGGCCATCAAGCTCAGCCAGGAGCTGCGAGACAACTCTGCAGGAAGCAAAACAGGACATTCACAACAACGCCTTGGCAAGCCATCCGCTGTCACCCGCAGCCACCAAATGAAAAGAGGAATAAGCGAGGCCACCGGCAGGTCCATGCCTTGGACTTGAGCTTGTATTTCTCTTCCCTGAAGAGCCCCAACACAGCCACCCAGAATTCTCCCTTTAAAAGCGCAGCCAGCGAGTGTGCGGGCTCATTGCAAAGGGAGTGCAAACCTCTGGCACCAGGACAGTCCTTCTGGCCTGCAGGATGGCCACATGGGCTTATACTTGCCACCAGACACTGGCAACACCGACCAAACGTAGGCAGGCACACACGGCCGTGGCTCAGGTTCCCCACTCATGCATGTGCTGGCTGATCCTACCTCTCCCTGCTACGTGGTACTGCCCACCGCCCTGTCAGTCCACGCTGGGGACACCCTGGCAGGCTGCTGTCACTGCCCACCAGTCCTCAGGGCAGTGGATGGCACACAACGCCCTTGCTGATGTGCTTCAGTGCTGCACAGACCTCCTGGAATGGGGATATCTCCACCAGGTTCTTGGGATCACCTGAGGCAACTGATGGGCACCATACCCAGCCACTTCCGAGTGCCGATTTGGGGCACATGGTGTCATTGGAAAACTCTGCAGAACCCCCATGGACGAAGAGGAAGACTTGATGGGGACTATCAGCTCCACAGAAGAGGCCTGGGGGGAATAACCCTGTTTCTGGGTATTTCCAAGCTGTACATATTTTGCTTTTACCAGAAGCAGCTGAAAGGTTTCCCATTGCAGGGAAACAGCAGCTAATGGGAGAAGAGCACGGCAGGGGTGTGAAGGATGACCTTGGAGAGGCCAAAGGGAGCAGTTGGCAGCCACAGAAGCAGCTGGAGGGGACTCTGTCTTAACCAAATGTTTGCACAACAAGCTTGGGCAATCGGGAATCTGCAGCAATGCAATCAGCAGTACTAATGTCCAGAGAGAAGAGACAGGCCATGAAGAGGAGCTGAAGGGAGCAGGGAAGGGAAAGAAAGAGAGTTGGGGTGGACTCTGTCTCGCAGGGCAATCCCTGCGCATCCCCCCAGCTGCGTCTCCCAAGGACACGTGATGCTCACTCACCTGTCCATGACACCCCCCGAATCTCCACTCCGCCCACGGCTGGGGGCCAGGGAATCCAGTTCATCAAAGAAGATAATGCAGGGAGCAGCTGCCCTGGCTCTGGCGAATACTGGGAAGAGACAGCACAAAAGGTGTCACTGGAGGAGCAGTCAACAGCAATAGGACCCGCGACATCACCAGCTGGGAAGAGCTGGGGATGGAAACCAGCTGCTCACTGCCTCACCACCACCAGCTGCTCTTTCCTGAGGGGCTCAGTGGGAGCAGGGACGAGCAGCACCCCAGCACGATGGGCCCCGAGGCCCAACTGCACCTCTGAGGCGCAGGAAAACCAGGGACAAGAGTGACAGGCACAGAGAAAACAGGAGAGGAAGGTGCTGCAAGGCAGGGAACGGACTGGGTGTAGGAGACGGCTGTGCCCTTGCAGGCAGCTGTGGGTGGGAGTTGGGAAGAGGGCTTTAAGCACTACCTCCTCCCCTCCGGCGCCACGGAAAAGCCCCATCTTCCCACACGTAGGAGCGGGATGCATCTGCTCACCGTTACGCACGTTCTCCTCGCTTTGCCCAACGTACATGTTGATCAGCTCTGGCCCTTTCACACTGTGGGGAAGGGAGAAGAGGGAGCCAAGTTAGAGCGTGCCCATCCGCCGCCAAGAGAAAGTCAGCCCCATCGCACGGACCCCCACTCTTCACCTAAGGAACGTCATGGCACACGTGGTTGCCACCGCCTTTGCCAGCAAAGTCTTCCCTGTCCCTGGAGGCCCGTACAGCAGCAGACCAGAGCGGCACAGACCCAGCGAGAGCAGCTCCGGGTGCTCCAGGGGCAACTGGATAGTGTCCAAGATCTCCTTCTTCACCTCCTGGAGCCCACCAACATCCTGCCAGGACACGGAGGGGATCTGCCAAGAGGAGGGAGAAGTCCCTGTCAGCACTTCTTCCCGAGCCTCCAGCAAGAGCCTGGGGAGCTCTTGCTCCAGTGGGGCACTAGTCACCGGCCCCCTATAGAACAAGTCAGGCCCCAGCTGTAGGATCCCCCAGCATCCACGTTTCCCTTCTCCTGAGCTTTGCAATGGGCAAAATGATTCTGTGAGTCTATAAAACCAACTGCGCGTGTCCCCAGGCAAGCTGCCACCTTGTCTCCAGTCCTCTGTTGCACCTCGTATCACCTGTCAGTGAAATCACCTCCGAGAAAGTATCTGCCAGGGTTACCTGCAGTTTTGTGGGGAGAAAGCCCTGCTGCTGTCGGGACGCACGAGCGAAGGTCAAAATAAGAAAGAAAAAAATAAAAAAAGGAAGCCAGACCTAGCAATTGTGAGCTACTTGTGCTCAGGGCACCTTGTCCCCCAGGGTGGCGAGATTGTGCAAGGGCTTCACACCAGAGCGACAAAACCTGAGCTACTGGGAACCTCTGCCACGTGAAGGAGGATGTGAGAGACAGCCATCCTGGAGAACACCGTCCAGAAAACTGGCTGCTTTTGAAAGGGGTGGGGGGGATGGAAGAATAAAGTCCGTGGATGCTTGACAAGAAATAGATAGGGATGGGGCCAACTGCAAACACGCAAGGGATCGTTTGCGAAGCGAGGAAGGACAGCAAACTGGAGAGGGGTGAGCCATGGCGCTTCCGTTATTTCCTGCTGAGCAAAGCAGCCTCCGAGGATGCTGCTGCTCTGCTCACAGCGTTAAGAAATAGCAGGAATGCCACAGCCGGCGTGAGGGATCCTCCCGAGAGCCAGAGCAGCTCTCCTGGGAACACGCAGGGAAAGCAAAGCCTGAAAACGTTCCCCCAGAGCCGCTGGCGGGGTGGGGGAACAGGTGCCTGCACAAACGGGGAGTTTAAAAATAGGCCGGAGCAAAATTCTTTTCCCCCACGGCCAATTTGGCTCCCCTTCCTTCCCTGCTTGAGACGATGTTATCTCGATGTTATCTCGTGCTATTTCTCTGGCTGTCCAGCAAGTCCACCAGGAAAAGCAGGTCAGACAAGATAAGGATTTCCAGAAATATATAAATAAATAAATAATCTTTTAAAGCAAAAAGTCACAGGCCCTACTTCTTCAGTGCCAACGAATGGAAGAGTTGCCCTCTCCCCTGCGCTCCTGCTTACACCGCCTCCCTAGAAGAAGATCTCCAGACATCAGCAGAGGAGCTGGAAAACTGCAGCAAGGCTGTTTTCAAGGGGAGAACATCGTTAGGCTGGGGCCCGGCGCAGACACCGCTAACGACTGGAGGTTTGAAATGAGTTGTCTCCAGCAGGCTCAACCCTAACTGCAACCGAACGCGCGGGACTGACCAGAAAACGCAAGCAGGGGACTGGAAGTTAGGCGTATCCAGGTCTGCTAATGGGCTTTCTGAACCGCAGCCAGTTAACGAAGAAATTGATAAAAGGATTGTAAAATACAAAGAAATTCAGCTCCCATTCACACAGCCGGCTGTCGAGCTCAACTCTACGGTTATTATTTGTCTTACGGCAAACTTGGCAAACACTTGGCCCCAAAGTGTTTCATTTCAATCTCTAGTAAATTTATGAATGAATGAAGTCCCCAGGTAGCTCCTGCATGAGGACACCAGCAAGGTGTCACCCTGCTAGGGCAGGACTGCAGGTGGGCGGCTGGGGAAGGTGCCAGAATAACTGCTCCAAGGCCAGTGCTCCCTGTCCTGTGCTGAGCACGGGGTGTTTGCACCCGAGGGCGTGGAGATGAGGCTCCAATCACTTCGCTTGCTCCTAACGCCACGTTACCCGGCAAAAACAGTCACCCCAAACGCTGTTCCCCTGGGTGCCCACCTGCCAGAGGCGGATCACACCCCTCCCGAGAAGCTGACTCTGATGGTTTTCCTCTGACGCTCCGTGTCCCTCTCTCTGAAGAACCCCCAAGCTCTTCAAACTGCCCATCCGTCAGAAAAGCCCGTGCCAGCTCCAGCAGCGCCTGAGGCCAGGGATGAGGCATAAGGCTTCTCACACACGTGGGGAAACTCCCTCACCAGCTCGTGGCCCAGCCTCTCTGTTCTCCTTACACCAGGTGGCTGGAGATACTTCAGCGAGGGAGCCAGCCTGCGGGTGCCTTTGCCTCTCGGAAAGCCGAGCGACACAGCTGGCACCCCTGTGGAGCTAATTGGAGGGGGCTCCAATTAGAGCAGCAAGGGATACCCTGACCAAATTCAAAGCCAAGAGGATGAATAACCACTCCTGGGGGCTGGGGGGGAGGAAAGCCCACAGTGGGACTGTTTCCCACCCAAGGCTGGGGGAATACAGATTCACAGAATGCTGTGGGGTTGGAAGGTACCTCTGGAGATCATCTAGTCCAACCCCCTGCCAAAGCAGGGCCACCCAGAGCAGGTTGCACAGGAACGTGTCCAGGTGGGGTTTGAATGTCTCCAGAGAAGGAGACTCCACCACCTCCCTGGGCAGCCTCTGCCAGGGCTCTGCCACCCTCACAGCAAAGAAGTTCCTCCTCATCTTTAGGTGGAACTTCTTCTATTCAAGTTGGTGCCCATTTCCTCTTGTCCTGTCCCTGGGCACCACTGGAAAAAGACCCGCCCCATCCTCTTGACAACCTCCCTTTAAGTATTTATAAGCATTGATCAGATCCCCCCTCAGCCTTCTCTTCTCCAGACTAAAAAAACCCAAGTCCCTCAGCCTCTCCTCGCAAGTGAGATGCTCCAGGCCCCTCATCATCTTCATAGCCCGTGGAAGGACACACACGTGGAAGGACACAGCAGGAAGTGGCATGCTAGAACACAGCCCTGCCTGGTGAGAGGTACTGAGCCATATAGCTCTAGAGAACCAACCCTCCCCTCCTCTGCCCCACCATCCTACCTTCGGGGCTCCCACCGCCTGCGAATGGGCGTCGTGCAGCTGGTCCAGCGCGACGCCAAAATCCTCCTCCAGCACCGGGAACCCGGCAGTGCAAAAATCTCTCTCCGCTTCCTCGCTCAGTCCGCCGGGAAAACTTGGTGAGGAAAGAGAAAGGAAGGACTCGGGCTCTGCTCCCCACTTCTTGGGGTTTTCATGCTGGCTGCAGCCCCTGCACCTCCCCCACCTCCTGCCCTGTCGCCTGGGCTACCTCAAGGCCTGGATGCGGGTACAAGCAGCCCGGCTGCTGTGGGACAACAGGGCACAGAAATCTCCCAGCACAAAACCCTGTGAATGCAGAAACAAACAGCATCAGTTCGTCTCCCTGGCCACAGCTCCAGCTTAAAAGGTGTACGGGGAAAAATTCCTCGCAGAGCTGCTCTTTGAGCTTCTGCGCCCCCGTTAAAAGCTCTAGCTTTTTTTTTTTTTTTTTTCTTTTTTTTTTCCTACTAGTTCTGTCTTCTAGCAGAGCTAAGCATCAGCCAACACCTCTGCAAAAGGCGTGCAGTCCTTAGGCTGCAGTTAAAGCTGATGTCTGAGGACCAGGGTTAACCACCGAAGAAGTTGACTAGGCTGTGGGAATTGCCCCTTTTCCCCACGGCCAGGTAGGGGAGGTTGGCCCAGCACTCCTGTCCTGCCCATCTCCACACGCTGCTGTGGTTTCACTCACCGCAGTCCTGCGGGCCAGCTTGGACAGGCTCACTTCTTTGCCCAGAGGCAGACTGGCAGTCAGCATGCTCAGCATCGACCTCCTCTGCTCTTCTGAAGGGGCTTCGATTTTCACCTCGTGGAGGAAAGCAGTCTGCACGTCTGTAGGAACATCCTGGGGTTTGCAGGTTGTGCCGATCACCAGGACAGGGTGGCTGTTGATAAAAGGTCAACAGCACATGGTCTCAGCTCTATGGCAGCTTCCCTCCTACATTGCTACCACCCATGCCATGTTGCTCTCCAACGGCTGAGAAACGTGCACGTTGGCCAAGTGTCTTGCAGCCACCCTCCCCCAGCTTGCCCTTCAACTGCTTTGTGAGCTCTGTTTCCAAGTCAAGACCCTCCAAAAGGCATCTTATTTCTTCAAGGGATGTCTCCCTCCCTGTGCCCTGGTACTTGTCATCAACCTCAAGATTCTCCTGGGGTCCAGCTCCCTCCCAGGGTCCCTGCAACCCTTGGCATGTCTCGCAGCCAACGCGCCAGCTTTGCTCATCTGAGCAACGCAGAAACCAGCTTCAGAAAACGAAGCTTCCCAATTCCCTTTGCCACTAAGCTGGGCCCTCTGAAGTAAACAAAGCAAGTCTGGGAGAGACTCCATCGGATTAAAAATAACACAGGGCACGTTAGCAATCAGTCACCTTGATGAAACAGCGAGTGCTGCCCTAGGAATGGCAGAAGCAAACAACCCCCCCAGATGCTCACAGCAAACATGCAGGGTCCGTACCTCAGCGATGGGTCTCTGTCCAGGAGCAGCTGCCTCAGAGTAGCGATGACCCTGGCGTCCTCTCCTTGCCTGTCCCGGTCTCTGCCAAGCACCTCGATGTCTTTCAGCAGGAGCACACACGGACGATATTGCTGGGCCTGGGTGAAGGCCACCTGTACTTTCTCCTCTGTGGCTCCGCTGGTGTCACCGCACAAACTAACGCAATCAACCTGCAAGCCAGACCACACAACAACACAGTCTGCAGAGACTGCGACACGGGCAGCTGAGGGACCCAGGACAACACTCAATTCCACAAAGCAGTGGAGTGAGAGGACGAGGGGCAACGGGCACAAGTTGGAACATTGGAGGTTCCACTCAAATATGAGGAAAAACTTCTTCACAGTGAGGGTGACAGAGCCCTGGCACAGGCTGCCCAGGGAGGTCGTGGAGTCCCCTTCTTTGGAGATTTTCAAGCCCCGCCTGGATGCCGTCCTGAGTAACGTGCTCTGACAAGCTCTAGGCAATCCTGCTTCAGCAGGGGAGTTGGACTAGATGATCTCTATGGTCCCTTCCAACTCTAAAAAATTCAGTGAAATTCAGTGAAGCTTTCCAAGGGCAATTCACAGCTGAAGGGAGATCTTAAATGGGTGTTTCCCAGAGACAGGCTCAGGACGTATTCAACACAGATACATTCAGGACTCTCTGGCATGGAAAAAATGGCTGTGTCTTGCTTCTCTGCAGGAGGTTGAGGGGGGCAGGAGGGTCTTGTCTGAAAAAGGTGAGGCCAAGGGACAGAAGGCAACGATACAGGGGATGTCATGGCTCAGCAAGCAACGCTGGAAGGGATAGGAGAGCGGTGGAAGAGGTCAAGACAGGGAGAACAAGGTGTCTCAGAGGAACAGTGCAAAGAGCAGAGGGGGAGGCTCAGGAAACTGTTCAACCCAGTGCCACACAGGCTCAAAGTGCAAGAGGAAGGTAGAAGGTAAGGGGTGTGTGTTGGGGGGGAAAGTTAGAAGTGGCTAGAGGCCCAGACACTGTTTATAAAGTAAACATTTGATAAAGTAATCTAAACAGGAGAGGTGACTGGTGAGCCTTGAACATTCCACCTTCTCTTGAATGCCGCTGGAAACAGGCAGTGCTGCCTCCTGGTGCTGCGAGGTCGCACAGAGGGAGCCAGACCATCTTTTGGATTCCCTGGGCCTCATCCTCAGAAAAGGTAGTTTGGAGTAGGGAGGACACCTCTAGGGCTGAGGTAAAGGGTAAGGACAAGGACAAAGAGTCGAGGAACTCCTGTGCTCCGTATGCCCTAGACAAAACCAGGAGTTCAGTTTGTGGAAGTGACAGCCAAATGGCAGCAGGGTCTGTAGGCAAGTACAGAAGGGCAGAGAGAGGACAAAAAACTGCTGATGGTCCAGTGGTGGAGGTCACAATGGAAGAATTACTGTGGCCTGGTAGGAAAGCAGGCAGAAGAGTCAGAGAGGAAGGGAAGAGAAGGTGGGGTGGTAACATCAGTATTGCAGTAAGTGAGAAAAGGAGGGGAGAATGTAAAAGCTGGGATAGGAGAATAAGGTGGAGAGGAAATAGCTCTGGCTTCAACAGTAAGAGTCTTGGTCTTTAAAAGCAACACACAAGGCCAAAACCAGAGCTATAGCCTCGCACATCATGCTAGAACCCGAGGCCACCAGCCAGGACATGGCAGTGCTGCAGTGCTCCCGAACACATGGATCTGAAGGTACTGTGAAGTCTCTGCGATCTTGTACTGGATTCCCAAGAGCTACGGCACGTCCGCAGAAGAGTAAGAGCCCAGCACCTCTAAGGATCACGTCCAGAAGATGAGCTCCACAGCAGTTGGCTGAGGCTGTATCTATCTCCCCCATTCACCCACTGGTACTGCTTTACTTGGATAGAAAAGAACAGCTAAAAAGAGAGTAACGTCAACCCAACAGGACCCAACTTCTAAACAGGAAAAGAAAATCCAAATATCCAAAATGCGTAGCTCATTTTCTATGAGTTTACTCTGAAAATACCCACAAAAAAAGAGCAAGCCTATGTTTCCCTTCCACACAAAGGAACCTTCCAACTCTCTTCTTTCCATCTTTCTTCTTCTTCCAAGTCCTTTCAGAGTTTCAGAAACTCTTCAGGAAAAGTCACCATGTGACTTCCAATCCTCTCGCTTTCGCAAACGTAACTCCACACGTTCAAGGAGATTAAAGAATTTGCAGGATACACCCAGACTGTCAGAGTGAACAAAAGGAGCATGGAGAAGGAAAGCAGTATTTTTAACATGTCAGTGAAGACTGCCTTGGTGGCCAGAACCTTCGGTGCTGAACAGAGACTGGAACTAGACCTCATTTTGGCCCTGAAGCTTACCCAGTACAGCCACAGCTGTAGGAATGGCTGGACTGGTTCAGACCAAGGGTCCCTTTAACCCACTATTTTGACTCCAAGCACAGAATCACACACAGAATCACAGAATGCTATGAGGTTGGAAGGGACCTCTGGAGATCATATAGTCCAATCCCCTGCCAAAGCAGGGCCACCCAGAGCAGGTTGCACAGGAACGTGTCCAGGTGGGGTTTGAATGTCTCCAGAGAAGGAGACTCCACCACCTCCCTGGGCAGCCTCTGCCAGGGCTCTGCCACCCTCACAGCAAAGAAGTTCCTCCTCATCTTTAGGTGGAACTTCTTCTATTCAAGTTGGTGCCCATTTCCTCTTGTCCTGTCCCTGGGCACCACTGGAAAAAGACCGGCCCCATCCTCTTGACCCCCTCCCTTTAAGTATTTATAAGCATTGATCAGATCCCCCCTCAGCCTTCTCTTCTCCAGACTAAAAAGCCCCACGTCCCTCAGCCTCTCCTCGTAAGGGAGATGCTCCAGGCCACTAATCAACCACAAGCGGCTACTTCAGGAGGAGCAAGAACAGAGTAATCACATATAACCCTCTCCGCTCAGTACTCTTCCAGGCACCTACCATTCCCACCCAAAGGGATTTTCCCAGTCAGATGTGATTGATTTCATAACAAAAGATTTCTCTTCCAAATACTCTTACCTACACAACCAACCATTCCCTTTAGCTTGTCTTTTCCCACTAGCTCCACCTGGCAGCCCCAGAACTCATGCCAGCACAGAGAAAAGTAAACATTTTCCACTCTGATCTGTTTGTTTACATATATGGAGAACAGACCTCAAGTTTTCATGGAGCCATTGACATAAAATCAAATGCTTGATACTGACTGGTGACAATCAGTTTGAAATCTATCATTTCCCACGCAACACTAACTACAGTGAATTTTACCTGCCATTTCACTGCTCAGTCACTTGGTTTCATTAAAGGTCTCTAGTCCAAGGACAGTCTGTCTCCCTTTTCTTTTACCTTTACTATCTTAGTTATCAACAAGCCATCACATCACATCCCAGTTCCCAAATCATTTCTGAGCTCCCAGAGCTCTGCCACTAATTACGAAGACTCATCAACTACTCCCATCCCATTCCCAACCCTTAACCAGCACTTTATCCATGCCAGGACCTTGATTCACAACCCACCGCCACTCAGTTTCTCCAAGAGCCTTTTCAAAACCCAAGTAGACTGTGCTGGTCAAGTTACCTTCTCCCCACGCTTGGTAACACCTTCAAGTAACTTTCTGACAGGATTTCCCATGGCAAAAACTACATGGATTCTTCAAGAGTGGCGAAGTCATCCCAGACTGTGCTAACTCTGTCCTCTGCCCTAACCTGCTACAGGTTTGTGCCCTTTGAAGGATGTCTCTGTTTTGTCTTCCATTTACTTTTCTCAAGCCCATCTTATCTTGGCTGATTCTTTCTTTCTAAAGAAACCTCATTTTGATGGTGTTCCCCTTCCAAAAGCCAACCACTGCTATGGAATATTTGGAGGCCTTTTTGGCTCTTTGTGGGGGGTGGTGGTGAATGTGTACCCAGTTACAGCTCTTCTACAGGTCATGAGATTTTTGAACCAGACCTGGCACACACGCTGTTATCAAACCAAGGGCTGCATTTCTTTTCTAGGCTTCCCACCCAGCTAGAGAAGATCTCCGCACCATCCCCGCCTCGCTTTCTGACATGCCTTCTGCCCAACCTACACGGGGACAATTGAAAACACCCAACGCCACAGCAGTTCCTGCCCTCATCACCTCTCCAACTTCTCGCAGTATATTTTAATTACTGCCACCCTCTGGGGTCTAGTACCAACTCAATGCCCTATCAAACGATAGGAAGTCAGTCTGCTGAAATACAACCAGGCGCTGCAGTACCTGTAGAGTACCTCAGACTGACAGCAATAATAGCAAGAGACAGTAAAGAAAGGTACAAATGCAATCCCTGGGCCAAGAGACCTCTAAATTACTGATTCTGGAGCACTGGAAGGTATACACCAGAGGAAACATCTCTTCACGCTCATGCTCTCTTCCCCAGCATCTGTTACTGGCCAGTCTCAGACACAGCCCAGGGGGCCAGACAGACCTTTAGGCTGATCCAAATGCTTGCTCTGAGGTTCTGCCCACCAGCAGTCATAATCCATGCCAGAGCGAGCTGCTAAACTCAGCAGACTCGGGGCTCCTTTTCTCTGCCTGTGCACGTGGGAGCAGCCTCTGCGCAGGCTCACGTCACAGTTGCGGTATGGCTAACTTAAAGACCATTCCGTAATCCTTTGCCTGTTGTACATCCACCAACCAACTGACCAGGCAGGAGGAATTACCTTGAAGAGGTGGAGGTTGAGGCAGCTACAGGCAGCTCTGACAGCCATCACCTTCCCACTGCCGCTTGGCCCCGAGAGGAGAACGCTGCCAGCCCCGCTCAGTGCGCCTGCCCTGGAACACAGAGGCAGCTCTTCCAGTGCTCGGGGATGGGGGTCTCAGCTCTCCCCGGGGCTTGCTAGAAGGAATTTTAACTCACCGACTGTTCAGGTGAGGCTGAAGAGCATCACAGAGCTGCTTCACAACATCAGAAAGGCCAGCAGGAGACAAACTGCTCCAGAACTCATGGCTGTTATAGGCTGGGCTAGATGGGACCGCGCTGTTCATCGAACCCACCTGTGAGGAAGGGGAAAAAAGCACTCTGTGGAATACCACCCAGAAAAGACTTGGGACAAAGTGACAAATTCTGTCCTGAAATGCCATTTTTCAACAGCAAGAGACACAAGCCTCCACAGGCACCTTCATCATCCATTGTGCAACCTCAGCCTCAGATCTCCTGCACACACCCCCAGCTCTCCACTGACGTCTTACCAGATAGACAGAGGTGTTCTGGGTGTCCACCAGGTAACCCTCAGACTTCTCGCCTTCCACCATGCCTAAAATCTTCCTCGCTTTGAAGTAAAGCTCTGGCCACCTAAGGGAGAAAGGTGTTAAAATCGCTGAGTCAAGATCTTGAAGACAGGAACAACACAGCTGTCAACAAGAAGAGAGCTGAAAGGCACAGGTAAGCAGGGTTACTCTTGCCCTCTCCCAGGACCCACACGGATCCTTTAGGGACCCCGCAGTGCTGTCTGGCCAGACAGACCAACAGGACTGTCAACAGTTACAGCTTCTGCTGGTGGCTTCAGTCCACAAGTACGGCTGTACTCATTTCATCTAAGCCCAAGACATTTTCTCTTCTGCCATCACTGCTTTCACCTTTTCACAGGTGAATCTCTGCAGCGTCTAAAACCTTACAGCACAGAGTCCTCTGGGCTGCAGACCAGGACTCACCCAAATACCACAAGAGCCTTACAAGCATCCTGCCCTGGAGGCCTCACAGGAAGCAAAATGCTTCCTCCTACATCACTATTCCACTGGACAGATTAAGGGACCTGCAGAGGTTTCCTCTAGGGTTTTCTCCACCCTCTGAATAATTGTACCACTTGCACACCAACAGTTCCAAGCTCTTTAGGTCCCTTGAGCTCTGCTGTCTTCTCTGGCTTGCCAGAGGGTTAACAGATAAGTCCACAAATGGAAGACTTGTGCCTCCTGGGGTCCGGCCTCCCTCCAAGAAACAGCTTAGAAAATACTCATTGTAGTTGGCTATAAAACTATTAAACTTTAAAATACATAGCAGAGCTGAGCGGCGTTACAACGTGCCACTAGTACACCCTGCGTGAATGAGTCAGGGCGACCCTTTGCCTCACGTGCTTCGGTTACCTGTGGCAGTTCCCTCGGTGACACAGCTCAAGCGTTTATATTAACGCCAGCCAAATCTCCCTGCAACCACCCCCGCTCTGATACAAAGGTGACTTCCATTTAGCACACAACTGTGCTAATTGGTGGCCAAGGAGAAAGGTATTCTAATGTGAACTGTAAGGCCCCACTTTCACACTTTGTTGTTTGTCAGACACTGACAAACCCACCTTCCACTTTGCTTTCTTCATGTGGCCGTCTTATCATAGAATCATAGAATTGCTCAGGCCGGAAGGGACCTCCAAAGGTCATCCAGTCCGACCTCCCCGCAGTCAGCAGGGACACCCCCAACTAGACCAGGTTGCCCAGTGCCTCGTCGAGCCTCATGTTGAATATCTCCAGGGAAGGGGCCTCAACCACCTCCCTGGGCAACCTGTTCCAGTGCTCCACCACCCTCACAGGAAAGAACCCTCTCCTAATCTCCAGTCTAAATCTGTTCCCCTCCAGCTTAAAGCCATTGCCCCTCATCCTGTCACTGCAGGCCTTTCTAAACAGGTTCTCCCCAGCCTTCCTGTAGCTCCCTTCAGGTACTGGAAGGCCGCTATTAGGTCTCCCCGGAGCCTCCTCTTCTCCAGGCTGAACAACCCCAGCTCCCTCAGCCTGTCCTCGTAGCAGAGGTGCTCCATCCCCCTGATCATCCTCGTGGCCCTCCTCTGGACCCTCTCCATCAGGTCCATGTCCTTCTTATATTGAGGGCTCCAGACCTGCACACAATACTCCAGGTGAGGTCTCACTAGAGCAGAGTAAAGTGGCAGAATCACCTCTCTGGACCTGCTGGCAACGCATCTTTTGATGCAGCCCAGGATGCGATTGGCCTTCTGGGCTGCAACTGCACACTGCCTGCTCATGTCCAGCTTCTCATCCACCAGCACCCCCAAGTCCCTTTCCTCAGGGCTGCTTTCTAATACCTCACCCCCTAGTTTGTATTGGTGGCNCACAGTCAGCAGGGACACCCCCAACTAGACCAGGTTGCCCAGGGCCTCGTCGAGCCTCACCTTGAATATCTCCAGGGATGGGGCCTCAACCACCTCCCTGGGCAACCTGTTCCAGTGCTCCACCACCCTCACAGTGAAGAACCCTCTCCTAATCTCCAGTCTAAATCTGCTCCCCTCCAGCTTAAAGCCATTGCCCCTCGTCCTGTCACTGCAGGCCTTTCTAAACAGGCTCTCCCCAGCCTTCCTGTAGGCCCCCCTCAGGTACTGGAAGGCTGCTATTAGGTCTCCCCGGAGCCTCCTCTTCTCCAGGCTGAACAACCCCTGCTCCCTCAGCCTGTCCTCGTAGCAGAGGTGCTCCATCCCCCTGATCATCCTCGTGGCCCTCCTCTGGACCCGCTCCATCAGGTCCATATCTTTCCTATATTGAGGGCTCCAGACCTGCACACAATACTCCAGGTGAGGTCTCAGCAGAGCAGAGTACAGTGGCAGAATCACCTCTCTGGACCTGCTGGCAACGCATCTTTTGATGCGGCCCAGGATGCGATTGGCCTTCTGGGCTGCAACTGCACACTGCCTGCTCATGTCCAGCTTCTCATCCACCAGCACCCTCAAGTCCCTTTCCTCAGGGCTGCTTTCTAATACCTCACCCCCTAGTTTGTATTGGTGGCAAGGATTGTTCCGGCCCAGGTGCAGAACCTTGCATTTGCTCTTGTTGAACCTCATGAGGTTCACCTGGGCCCACCTCTCCAGCCTGTCCAGGTCCTTTTGGATGACATCCCGTCCCTCTGGTGTATTGACAACACCACACAGCTTGGTGTCGTCCGCAAACTTGCTGATGGTGCCTTCAATCCCCCTGTCTATATCATTGNTTCCTTTCTTCCCTCCATGACTATTTGAGTGAGCTAAGGGAGGCCTCCTTCTCAGCTGCATCCTACAAAAACATTTCCCTCTTCCCCCTAAAATAAGAGGCAAATAGACTCCTAACTCCAGGGACAGATCAGAATGGAATAAACCATCTTGTTTCAGGAGAGTCAACAGTGGAAAATCTTTTCCCTTGCAGTACCCATGTCATAGAGCCACAGTTTGTTGCCACCTACCTTGGGAATTTGTCTGCATTTGCTTCTAAAAACTCGGCGTATCCAAACGTCGGAACACATAGGATGTCTCCCTCCTGGACAAGCCTACGAAAAAAAATAACAGGAAGTTTCACCAGTGAAAGAGAGTAAATTCTTCTGGCTGTGTGTCCTCCCTGTCCCATACCACGTGCGTTTTCACAGAAAAGAATGTAGCTGCTCACGACGACTCACTCCTTTCCTGTAAATAAAAGTATGAATATCCATGTAAGGATTTAGCACGCACTGGATGCCAGTAGGCATGTCCAGACTAAGGTGAAACTTCTGCAAATGGTAAAGATGAATGCTATTAAAGAGCATCTCTTCCAGACAAAATAGCCTCCTTATCCCTGAGGATAATTCCAACAGAACGCCTCAACAGCCAAATGCAAGGGAATCAGGGGCAGGTGTCATAAGAGAAGATGGCATCACCTCCCGCTTCCCGATTGCTCAACTTCATTCCAAGCTGAAAACTGGAGTTACGAACAGAACGGAGATTTGCAGGCAGCACTTGGGTGCCCTCAGCGCTGGATGGCAGATCACAAGGAAGGAGACTTGAGGCTGCCTTCCAAAGGACAGGACGAGAGGTGTTGTGAGCAGCTGGAGGACAATCATGAGAAGGTGGTAGAAGTGGGTATTCTAAAACTACTCACACCATGAGCTGACGATGTGCCCTTGTGGCCAAGAAGGCCAATGGCATCCTTGGGGGGCATCAGGAAGAGTGTGACCAGCAGGTGGAGAGAGATTATCCTGCCCCTCTGCTCTGCCCTGGGGAGGCCCCATCTGGAGCACTGGGTCCAGTTCTGGGCTCCCCAGTTCCAGAAGGACAGGGAACTGCTGGAGAGGGTACAGCAGAGGGCTACAAAGATGATGAGGGACCTAGAGCATCTCCCTTACGAGGAGAGGCTGAGGAACTCGGGTCTTCTTAGTCTGGAGAAGAGAAGGCTGAGGGGGGAGCTGATCAATGCTTATAAATACTTAAAGGGAGGGTGTCCAGAGGATGGGGCTGGTCCTTTTTCAGTGTCCAGGTGCCCAGGGACAGGACAAGAGGAAATGGGCATAAACTTGAATAGAAGAAGTTCCATCTAAACATGAGGAGGAACTTCTTTCCATTGAGGGTGGCAGAGCCCTGGAAGAGGCTGCCCAGGGAGATGGTGGAGTCTCCTTCTCTGGAGACATTCAAACCCCACCTGGACACGTTCCTGTGCGACCTGCTCTGGGTGGACCTGCTTTGGCAGGGGGGCTGGACTAGATGATCTCCAGAGGTCCCTTCCAACCCCATGTGATTCTGTGATTCTGGTGCGCATCACCAGCACGTATCGGAGCTGGGCGCCACAGACACAGAGCGGGGGCACATCTCACAAACACACGAGGAAGAGAAACGCGTCCCCGCGCAGCTCACCGGGGCGTTTCGAAGTGCTTGTAGAGGAGGCGGTCGTAGCCCCCCTGGGCGCTGTAGGCGGGCGAGCAGACCATCTCCAGGTGCAGCTCCTTGGCGAAGGGGGGCACGGACAGCACCGACCGGCTGCCCTTCCCATCGGCGGCGCCGGACCCTTCGTACCTCTGTGTGGGGGGAAAGGCCACACCGTGAGACACCCCCCACGCCGCCGTCAGCCCCGGTAGGCTTCCACCCTCCCCCGGTCCCTGGTCTCACCTGCAGGCGGAGGTTGGCGGCGGGGGCGGCGGGGTCGCAGCCCAAGTTGAAGGCCAGCGCGGGGGCCAGCAGGGCGGCGCCGTCGGGGGGCCCGCGGCGGGGGGCCCTCGGGTACTCCCAGGCCGGGGGGCGAGCCAGAAGGGCCGCCAAGTGCTGACGGGCCGTCCCTTCGGCCCCCACCCGCACCCACTCCCCTTGGAACAGCCCCAGGGCCAGCAAACCCCGCCGGCTCACCCACACCTCCGCCCCGCCGTTCCCCACCCCGCCGCCGGGGGTCGCCCGCAGCCCCAAGGCCGCGGAGCCGGCGGCGAAGCGGGAGACGAGGGGGGGAGCGGCGGCGGAGCGCGGCCGCCAGGGGGCGCTGCCGGTGAGGGGGGGCTCCCGTTGCGGGGGGGGCGGGGGTGGAGGGGCCAGGGCGGTGCGCGTGGCGTTGCCTAGCAACCCCTGAAGGGCCGGCCGGGCCTCCACCACCAACGGGCCCGGCCCAGGCCCCGCTCCCGGTAGCGCCTCCCCTCGCCGCACCAGCACCGCGCCGCCGCCGCCCGGCCGGCCCCCCCCTCCCCGCCCCTCCGCCGCCGCCGTCCCCAGCAGCACCCAAGCCAACGGCGGCGGGCGGCGCACCGGCCAGACGGCCACCCGCCGGCCGGCCGCCAGCCCCAGCCGCCGCATCAAGGCCCCCCGCAGCCACAGCTCGGCCCCCCGCCGCCCCCCGCCGGCCTCCAGAGCCACGGCGCTCAGCAGCACGGCCTGCGCCCCGCCGCGCCCCGCCGGCCGCACCGCCAACACCAGGCCTCCCCCCGCCCCGCCGCCGCCGCCGCCGCCGCCGCCGCCGCCGCCGCCGCTACCTCCCCGCAGAGCCGCGCAGAGAGGCGGCGGCGCCAACAGCAACGCGGTGACCGGGGCCAGCTCGGCCGGCGGGGCCTCCAGAGGCCGCAGCACCGCCACCGCCATGGAACCGCCGCGGCGGAACCCCGCCGGTTCCTCACGGTCCTCCAAGGCCATAGAGCAGCGGTGCAGAGCGGCCCCGGGGAACTATAGAGCGGCAGCTTTTTTATTTCCCCTCAGCAGCGCCCCCCGCTGGGCCCCGCTGGCAACGGCAGGCGCAGGCCTCCCTGGGGCCTCGCTGCACCTGAGGGTTAATATCCCAGAGAGTTTTCTAATTATGAGAAAGAGCATTGCGTTTAGAAATAGTTAAAGAAAGAAATCGTTGCTCAAGGATATGGTTAAGCTCACCATGAGCCGGCAGTGCGCGCTGGCAGCCCAGAAAGCCAACCCCATCCTGGGCTGCATCAAGAGAAGTGTGGCCAGCAGGGCCAGGGAGGGGATTCTACCCCTCTGCTCTGCGCTCCTGAGACCCCACCTGGAGCTCTGTGTCCAGCTCTGGAGGCCTCAGCACAGGAAGGACATGGACCTGTTGGAACGGGTCCAGCAGAGGGCCACGAAGATGATCAGAGGGATGGAGCACCTCTGCTGTGGTTGAGAGAGCTTGGGTTGTTCAGCCTGGAGAAGAGAAGGCTCCGGGGAGACCTTGGAGCAGCCTTCCAAGATCTGAAGGGAGCTCCAGGAGAGCTGGGGAGGGACTCTTTGTCAGGAAGTGCAGTGACAGGACAAGGGGGAACGGTTTTAAATTGGAAGAGGGGAGATTTAGATTAGATATTTAGGAAGAAGTTTCTTTGCTGTGAGGGTGGTGAGGCCCTGGAAGAGGTTGCCCAGAGAAGCTGTGGCTGCCCCATCCCTGGAGGGGTTCAAGGCCAGGCTGGATGGGGCTTTGAGCAACCTGGTCTGGTGGGAGGTGTCCCAGCCCAGGGCAGGGTTGGAACTCCATGATCTTTAAGGTCCCTTTCATCCCAAACCATTCTATGATCCTATGAATTTCGTTATTTGCTCCATTAGAGGGTCAGAAATGGAAAAGCACAGAGGGGTCCCACCTGTGGGGAGGAGGGGACAGGAGAGGTGACCCAAACCTGACCAACTGGGGTATTCCATCCCATCTGCCCCATGCTCAGTATTAAAGCTGAGGGATCAAAGGGTCAACTCTCTCCCTGAGATGGCCAATGTCTGAAGAGGACCCTGTCCATCTGCCTTTGATCCCAATCCATGTGTTCCTGACTCCAGAGCTGGAACCCAGTTCCCCTCCCTCGCTGAGTCCAATCTGGGACTTTCCCAGTGCCTGACAGTGAGGGGACTGTCATCCTGGGAGCTTGATACGGTTTTTTATATATTGTATCTATTTCATTATTTTCTTCTTNGCCGAAATCACGACCAAGAGGGCAATGGCCACACGCACAGGGCTAAATACGGGCACTTGGTTCCTAGAAACGCGTTTGTGTCGGTGCTAGTGCTGAACTAACCTTGGAAAGGAGCAGTCAGGGGGAAGCAGGAGCCTCTCCGGTGGGTGCCTATGCCCTCTGCCAGAACCCAGCTTGCTCTGGGGAAGGGGCTGCTCGTTGTGATACCTAAAGGCAGATTTTATGTAGTTTATAAACGGTTAAACTGTAGAGAATCTTCTTTTAAAGAAGAAATGTAGCCGTTTTAGCAACCAGCCCGAATGGTTTCAAGGACTTGGTAAGACCAGAAAGGGTGTGTGGCCCTGAGGACACGGTGACCTGAGACGGGGATGCGATAAATATGGACATTGTCTGACAAACAGGTGGTAGCAGGGAGATCATTAGTTTTAATGAGCAATTAAGCAGTTAGAATGTTTTGCCAACATGAAAAGGGAGCCAAAGGACAGGTGAAGAAGACGAAGATTGAGGAAGAAATGACCCTCGCTCAAAATGAGGACCACCAGACACCCCTGCGTGTCGCCCCGCAGGTTGACGGGGGGGTCTGTTGGGCTGAAGGGAAGGAGTGGAGGCTGCTTGGGTTGACCTCCAGGACTTCCCTGGTTCATGGGCTTGCTCGCACTGTCCCATCGCCCAGGTCCACACGAGGGAGCGCTTGCAAAGGGCTCACGCTCCCTTCCTCACCTCCCAGCCTCAAAATCCGGCCGGCGCTTCGGGGAGGATCGGCTGAGACAAAATGCCAGTTAGAAATTAATATCGCTAAGCTTTACGAGAAATAGCACCGTGAAGATGCTGCTGCAAACGCAGCCTCCTCTGCTCCGGTCTGCTCATCGCCAGGACAACCCCACCGCCTCCAGAACCATAAAAGACGAGAAACGTGCTAAAATAATCTCATTTTTATTCCCTTTTCCCTTTGCTCGCCCCTTCTGCCATGACTTATGAGGAGAGGCTGAGGGAGCTGGGGTTATTCAGCCTGGAGAAGAGGAGGCTGAGGGGAGACCACCTTGCTCTCTACAACTCCCTGAAAGGAGGGTGTAGAGAGGTGGGGGTTGGCCTCTTCTCCCAAGGGAATAATGCCAGGAGCAGAGGAAATGGTCTGAAGTTGGGGCAGGGGAGGTTTAGATGAGATATTGGGAAGAATGACTTTAGTGCGAGGGTGGTCAGGCACTGGAAGAGCCTGCCCAGGGAGGTGGTGGAGTCACCATCCCTGGAGGTGTTTAAGAACCTGTGTAGACGTGGCACTTCAGGGCATGCTCTACTGCCCGAGATTGTTGGGTTGTGTCTCTGGGGTCATTTTTTGGGTGGCTTTTTTTTTTTTGTTTGATTTGGTTTGATTTGCGGGGTTTTTTTTGTGGTTGGACTCGACGATCTCAAAGGTCCCTTCCAACCATGAAGATTCTGTGAGTCTGTGAAAAAGTGCTTGGGGCCAGCAACTCTCCCTGTGACTTCCCCCCCTTCCCAGCGTGAGGTGAGAGCTGGGAGGACCACCAAACCCTACCGGGAGAGTTGTGGCGGCGGTGTTTCCCCGGGTAGCAGTTGTGACGGTGACGCGCTCGTGCTCGCTCTCGAAGAGCCAGGCCATCTGCAGGCCGGCAGGGTGAAAATAAATAAATAAATAAATAGACAAATAAATAAATAAAGGGATTGCAGGCATCCAGTGCCAGCGTGGCACGGCCCAAATAAAAGGTTTGCAGATGCTGCTCAGGCAGGATTAGGCCTCCAATGTGCTAAGTCTCGGCTCTCCGCGAGCCTAATTGCTGCTGCAATAAGCCCTGGCTGGTCCTTCCCTGAACCGCGCTCCCCGTTTCCCCCCCCTCTTGGCCCCCAACAAATGGGGTTTTTTGTTTTTTGTTTTTTTTTTGCTGCAAAGCTTGTATTGGCCATGCATATGTTCCCCCCGCCGCCAAATCCCTGGCCGAGCGGAGGAGGGGAAAGGCAGGAAATCTGCAGATGCCACTTTTATTGCTCTTGCTCTTCCCAGCCAGCATCCCACCGCCCCTGTGGTGGGACCACCCACCACCCCCAGAGGCAGGGGGACAGGTGACAACATCCTTCCGTGGCCACACACCCCACACCCCCCCACACCCCGAGCTGTATTAGGAAACCTTCCAAATGGGAATTACTCAGATTTTAATAAAACCTTTTTGATGGTTTTCCGTCATGTGTTGGCCGGCAAGATGAAGCTGGAGGTGTTCCAGGAGAGCTCAGCCCAGTGAGATGAGGATTCCTCACCACCAGGAGCTGGGTGGCCACGATTGCCCTTGTGCTTGTGTGGTGGGGACCACACGGGTGCTCTTTGCACTTCCCCTGGGGGGGAGGCAGAGGTGCCCCCCGACGGTACCTGCCGCCGTGCCTTCACCTAGCCAAAGGTGCTGCTCCTTGTATTTAGCCACGGGAGATGTGGGGACACGGAGCCCCAACTCTGCACCCTCCAAAGCAGCGGGATCAGGGGAAGGAGGAGAGGAGATGGAGGGCACCACGCAGACACGCTCGAGAGGCAGAGCACCTTTCCCCCCACCAGGGCAGAAAAACCTCACACTTGAACCCTATTAAGGAGGCCGAAGGACACTCTGTTAAGAAGGCCAATGGCATCCTTGGGGGGCATCAGGAAGAGTGGGACCAGCAGGTCGAGAGAGGTCATCCTGCCCCTCTGCTCTGCCCTGGGGAGGCCCCATCTGGAGCACTGGGACTAGTTTTGGGCTCCCCAGTTCAAGAAGGACAGGGAACTGCTGGAGAGGGGACAGCAGAGGGCTACGAAGATGATAAGGGGGCCTGGAGCATCTCTCTTATGAGGAGAGGCTGAGGGACTTGGGTCTTTTTAGTCTGGAGAAGAGAAGGCTGAGGGGGGATCTGATCAATGCTTATAAATACTTAAAGAGTGGGTGTCAGGAGGATGGGGTTGATCTTTTTTCAGTGGGGACAGGACAAGAGGAAATGGGCACCAACTTGAATAGAAGAAGTGCCACCTAAACATGAGGAGGAACTTCTTTCCTGTGAGGGTGGCAGAGCCCTGGCAGAGGCTGCCCAGGGAGGTGGTGGAGTCCCCTTCTCTGGAGACATTCAAACCCCACCTGGACACATTCCTGTGCAACCTGCTCTGGGTGGACCTGCTTTGGCAGGGGGTTGGACTAGATGATCTCCAGAGGTCCCTTCCAATCCCATTTGATTCTGTGATTCTCAACAACCCTTGGAAGACCGGAGCAAGTTTCTCCCCGTGACTTCCAGCAGGAACTGGCCGCATGCCCCATTTCAGACCATCTCCTAACCCATCAGCCGTGGTACAGCTCCTTTGACTGGCAGAAATCAATCACTTTCTGAAGGTCCCTTCTAACCTAGATGATTTTATGATTGTATGTGGAGGCCACTAGACTAGACCTCAGTTCTGGGGAGAGACACACGAGGGGTTCACTTTGCCCCCTTGGAACAACTACACTGCCCCAGCAGGGCTCTCCAGGCCAGTTTAGGCACGAGCCTGTGGAGGATCTACTCAAAGCTGGCAGCTACCACCAGATGTGCCAAAGGAAGTGGTCCGACACTGGAACAGGATTCCTGGGGAGGTGGTTGAGTCACCATCTCTGAAAGTGTTTAAGAGCCGTTTAGATGTGGTTTCAGGGGATATGGTGTAGGGGAGAACTTTGTAGAGTAGGGGTGATGGTTGGACTTGATGATCCCAAGGGTCTTTTCCAACCTGAACGATTCTATGATTAAAGTACAAATTGCAACGCAGAGCATGAAAACCAAAGATACACCACAATTTTATTTCTGGATCTTGTAATAAATAAACGGTGGACAAAACAGGAAGAGCCACATTCAAAAATCCAGATCACTAAAGTGCTTTTAGACATAAATATAGGACAACCAAGAAAACAGCTCTGACATTAACACTTTTTACAGACAATTACAAAATATCTTCTTATGTCGATGCACAAAATTGTTTAATTGCTCCGGGGTATACTATGGCTTGGCTTTCAAAAAAGGTCTGGTCTATTATGCATAGTGTGGCAGGTTGACATTCGACGAGGTGTACAAAACCGTTGCATCAAGAAAAATGTCTTTACCCCCTTCTCCCAAACGCGAGTTAAGGAAGCTACACAGTGTAAATCCAGTGGTAAGGCTGCGTTGGCGGGGCCAGATCCTCAGGAGGTATAAAGCGGGGCGTCCGTCAGGTTTACACCAGCTTGAGGATGAACCCTACCGTGTTTAAAAAAAACCCTGCTGCTCCTCCTCCGAGGTGGAAGAATTGTGTGTTCAAAGCGGAGGGAAGTGCTCAAGAGGAGGCGTCCCGTAAAATCCCGCAACCGTCTTCGCGCCCCCACGTCTGAGACGGGAGGGACTCCCTTCCCGTTGCTTCTCCACGTACTCCGGGGCTGGCCGGGGGAAGCGCCCACAGCTCAGAAGGGAAGGTGGGGAGGACTCTTCCCCGGCAACGTTCCACGCTGACCACGATGGGGGGGGTGTGTGTGTGTGTGTGTGTCTCGTTTCCACGCTGCTCTTGGCCCCCCGCCCGGGAGACCTCTCCCACCCTCCCACCCTGAGAAATGAACAGCTCGAAAGAGGGGACAAGGGGACGCGTGTGCTCAGTTTCATAAATGCCCTGAATTCAGATAAAAGTTCAATTATTTAAGAAAAAAAAANGTGTGTGTGTGTGTCTCGTTTCCACGCTGCTCTTGGCCCCCCGCCCGGGAGACCTCTCCCACTCTCCCACCCTGAGAAATGAACAGCTCGAAAGAGGGGACAAGGGGACGCGTGTGCTCAGTTTCATAAATGCCCTGAATTCAGATAAAAGTTCAATTATTTAAGAAAAAAAAATAATAATAATATATATATCAATCAATCAATAAATATTATTATCTCGCCAGGAAGCTGTGAGGTCTGGCCCCCTCCGGGGCAACTCGAGCTCAGTGGTCCCTGTCCTTCTGCTCCGTGGGGGGGTCCCCGTTGATGCACTGCCGCAGCACGCCCCTCTTCTCGTGCTTGGCTGTCCTGGAGAGGTCAATGGCTGTGTCCTCCGAATCTTTCGCGGGGCCAAGCTTGTCGGAGCCCCTCTGGGAACTGGCCTGCTTCCCTTTGAGTTCCTCCTCCTCCTGCTCCGCTCGCCAGCCATCTGCCAGCTTCTCTTGGCTCTCCGCCTTCCTGCTCACCTCCATGGACTTTTTGTGCATGCCTTGCAGAGGGGAAAGAGCACAGCCAAGGGCGCCGGTTGCTTATTTTGGCCCAGGACTGCTCAGCATCACCTCCTGCCGTCCTGCTGCTTTCCTTCAGCTCTCAAATCCCGAGGAAAACTCATGCTAGCTACCAGCCTTTCCCAACCCGGAGCCCTGCCACCTGCTCTTTGCAGCCCCAGAGGATCATAGAATCATAGAATGGTTCAAGTTGGAAGGGACCTTAAAGACCATCGAGTTTCAACCCCCCTGCCCTGGGCAGGGACACCTCCCACCAGACCAGGTGGCTCAAAGCCCCATCCAGCCTGGCCTTGAACCCCTCCAGGGATGGGGCAGCCACAGCTTCTCTGGGCAACCTCTTCCAGGGTCTCACCACCCTCAAAGGAAAGAATTTCTTCCCAATATCTAATCTAAATCTCCCCTCTTTCAATTTAAAACCGTTCCCCCTTGTCCTGTCACTGCACTCCCTGACAAAGAGTCCCTCCCCAGCTCTCCTGGAGCTCCCTTCAGATCTTGGAAGGCTGCTCCAAGGTCTCCCTGGAGCCTTCTCTTCTCCAGGCTGAACAACCCCAGCTCTCTCAGCCTGTCCTCACAGCAGAGGTGCTCCATCTCTCTGATCATCTTCGTGGCCCTCCGCTGGACCCGTTCCAACAGGTCCGTGTCCTTTCTATGTTGAGGACTCCAAAGCTGGTCCGCACCTCTCCTGCGGCGGGGAAGTCTTCTAGGGAGAGGAGTGCTGTGACGGCCCATCCCGCCCTGGATTCCGAATCCCACCTCCATGTAGGGCCGTGTATGAGCAGGGGGTAGCTCTGAGGCAGCACTAACATTATCTTCAGTTTGTGGGGGAGAGGGGGGGGAGGGTGATGACCTCCTAGATATCCCTGCAGCTCCCACGCTGGCTGCCAGCACTACCTAACCCGATGCAGGCACCCGTCTGACACGGCAACAAAAAGTTTTCCCTTTCCCAGCTTTTCTTTGCAAGGAAGGAGCGGAAACCCCAGGGCTCTTGGCAGCCTGCGTACAGCTCGTGCCCGAGGCCCCTTCCTTTTTTTTGGGAAAAGCTGAGGATGGCCAGACACAAGAAGAAGGGCCGTTTACTCCACGGCTGCCCCCCTTGACCCTCCCCGGGAAGCTCCGAGCTCCCACTTACCCAGCAGCCACGGGGCGCAGGATCCCACCAGCCCGCTCTTGGCAGAGTTGATGATGGACTCGGGCAGAGGGATGGAGTGCCTCACCATGGCCCCGTAGAGGCCGTACTCGGCCATCACGCTGCTCCGGCCCCAGCACTTCTCCCGCTTCCGCCACTTGGCTCTTCGGTTCTGAAACCAAACCTTCAGGGGTAACAGCCAGGAGAGCACGGAGGGGTGGGATTTGGGGAGGAGACGGCCCCCGCGGCCGGGAAACCGGGGTCCGTCAAGGTGGGGGGTGTGCACCCAGGGCAAAGGGGCAGCCNGTGAGAGAGGGGAGGAAGGTTGGGGGGGTGGGGGGGAGGGAGAGGGAGCAACACGTTACACCAGGCTGATCGCGACACGGGAGGGTGACCCAAGAACGAAGTCGCCCCTACGCTCCGCCTGCCCACGGGCCCCTTCTGCTGCCTTTGTAGGGAGCACCAACCTCTCCAGAAAACGGGGTCCATAATGCAGTGGCCGGTGATGACAGAGGGTGCTCAGGACCCTCTTCTCACCCCCTTCCTGCGTTTGAAGTCTTAAGGGGGTGTAGATACAACCTGGCTGCTGCCCAGACCACCACCCCATCCTCCAGCTGCTCCACAGTGGGGCAGGATCAAGCCCTAAAAATGCCAAGTGTCCCTCAGGGGGACAAGCTAGCGAGCAAGCTAGTGGGACACAGCTTGGCCCAGCAGCTCCTGAATCGCTCTCAGCTCCTGCCTGAGCTGGGTCTCTGGAGGACCGAGCCGAGCTGCCAGCAGTGAGCAGCTATCGGGGTGCCAGCTCCATCCCCCAGCTCTGCATTTCCATTTGGAGCCCGTTCAGTGCGAGGGGGGTGGGTGGGGAGGCAGATGCTGAGCTGCCACCCCTTCCCCCAGGTGCCCTGCAGCATTTCGGTGCCACCACGTTCCCACCACCTGCAGCATTTCGGTGCCACCACGTTCCCACCACCTGCGCTCGCTGGCCACAGAGCAGACAGAATCACAGAATCACATGGGCTTGGAAGGGACCTCCGGAGATCATCTAGTCCAACCCCCTGCCAAAGCAGGTCCACCCAGAGCAGGTCTCACAGGAACGTGTCCAAGGTGGGTTTTGAATGTCTCTGGAGAAGGAGACTCCACCACCTCCCTGGGCAGCCTCTTCCAGGGCTCTGCCACCCTCAAAGCCCGCAGATTCCACTAGGAAGAGAGGACCCCTGGGGCCACCTACCTGGATCCTGTCCTCCGGCAGCTCCGTCTTCACGGCCAGCATCTCCCGGGCGTAGACGTCGGGGTAGTGAGCTTCGTTGAAAGCCTTCTCCAGCTCCTCCAGCTGGTGGGCTGTGAACACCGTCCTGCCCAGAGGAGAGAGCATCCTGTGACACAGCCCAGACCCTTTCGGGCAAGCAGCGGGACACGCAGCCCCCCTCCCCGCTGATGTCCCCCCCCCCCACACCCCCCATCTGGAGCCCTTCTCTTTGCTCCCTTGGGGGACACCCGCCGCCCCGGCCCGGGGAGCAGAGGGACAACGGGAGGTTGGTGGCACAGCAGCGAGGAGGTGAGAAGGGGAGATCCAGGATCTCTGGGGCTCTACCTGTGCCGGCGTTTCTTCCTCTTGACCTGGGAGGTGGACATCTTCAGGTCGCTGGCGTCCCCAGACAGGCTGTCCTCATCTGGCAGCGACAGTGTGGGGAGGGGGAGGTGGGGGGGGGGAGAAGAGTCACCTTCCCGTGGGGAGCAGGGGGGGGGNGGGGGGGGGGGGTCCGGGGGTCGGGCGGGGGCCGCGGGCGGGCAGCAGCGGTAGCGGGGTGGGCAGCAGGCAGGGGGCTCCCGGCCCCCCCAAGCCGCACAGCAGCCCCAGCCCCAGCCCCAGCGCCCCGCTGCCCTCGTAGCCACCGGCGGCGGCGGCGGCGGCGGCGGGGGTGGGGGGGACGACACCGGGGGGCGGCTGCAGCTCGGCCTCCAGCCCCAGCAGGTCGGTGATGGCGAAACCTTTAGCCCGTAGCCCCGGTCTCGCCGCCGCCGCCGCCGCCCCCCCGGGTGCCACCGCGACGGGCACCGCCGCCCCGCGTCCCCCCGACGGCTCCGCCCGGCCCGGCATCGCCGCCGTTTGGCCCGGCCCGGAGCGGGCACCGCCGCCCGCCGCCCTTTTTATCGTCCCGCCGCCGGCCCCGGCTCCAATCACACCCCGGGCCGGCGGGGGGGGGCGCTCCCAATCCCGGGATTAACGGTCCCCGGTCCCCCCCACCTCCCCCCGCCGCCGCCCCTCCCTCCGCTCCCCTCGGCCCCCGCCCCTCGGCCCTCCCCAGCCCCCCGCCGGGTCCCTTGCGGTCCCCTCCGGGTCCCCTTCCGTCCCCTTCAGTCCCTCCCAGGGACCCCCACAGCCCCCTCCCTGCTCCCGGCCACCCAGCTCCCCCAGAAACACACCTCCCATCCCCGTGGGTTCCCTCTCAGGGTCTTCTCCCTGCTATGTCCCCCCATGTCCCCTCTTCCAGGGCCACGCGGTGGCCTCCCCAAGTCCCTTCCCCGCTACCCTCCATCCCACCCTTCAGCCCCCATATCCCAGACGGGGGGGGCATCCCATCCCATCCCTCTGCTTGGCACCCCAGAGGACGGCCATGGTGGGGCTGTGGGGCAGGACCTTCCCTCACCCCAGGTGTCCCACCACCGGGGCCAGGTCACCTCCCTGGGTCCCCTTCCGTCCCCCTCAGTCCCTCCCAGGGACCCCCACAGCCCCCTCCCTGCTCCCAACCACCCAGCTCCCCCATAAACCCCCCTCCCATCCCCATGGGTTCCCTCTCGGGGTCTTCAGGAGAAGACCAGGACCCCCCTGCTATGTCCCCCCATGTCCCCTCTTCCAGGGCCACGCGGTGCCCTCCCCAGGTCCTTTCCCCACTACCCTCCATCCCACCCTTCAGCCCCCATATCCCAGACGGGGGGGGCATCCCATCCCGTCCCTCTGCTTGGCACCCCAGAGGACGGCCATGGTGGGGGCTGTGGGGCAGGACCTTCCCTCACCCCAGGTGTCCCACCACCGGGGCTTGGGCCACCTGGAGGTGCCTGGCCTCTGTGCTCCCTTTTGCTCCCAGATTCTTGCACCTGGGCTGCAATTTTCCTTTCCTCCCCCCCCCCCCTCCCCCTTTTTCCCTTCATCTGTTGATGGAAACGATTTACAACCGGCTTACACGGGGCGGCCTGATCCCNGCCCTCGCTGGACGGTCAGATTAACCGAGGGTCCTTCTGATAAAGATAATTACAAGGGGACTCCGCATTAACTTTGCATTATTAAAGAAAGACCCAAATCTCCCCTCGCAAGCTGTTCCCGGGATTAGCAGAACAATAACTTTCATTTAGGATAATTGCCGTGGCCGTGGCGCTGGGGGCTGGCCGGGGATGGGGTGGGGTGGGGGGACGAGGTGGGGGGGTGTCCCCCTGGGCCATCACCCCAAGGAAAGGCAAAGGGGTGGGAGGGGAGCGGGAGGTGGTGGGGTGGTCACACTCCCAAGGCCACCAAGCAATTTGGGGGGTGTGGGGGGTTGTCCTCCCCACGTGCCCGGGATGCTGGGGGCATCACCACCCCCACCTGGGGACAGAGCACCCCCCCTCCTCTGGCTTCTCCAGAGCGGTTTCGCCACAGTTTTTGCTGGAATGGGAGACTTTCACTGCTAGGCAGGGAGGATCTGCCCACAGTAATTAGAAGCCGTAATCCGGCCACCGCCCACAACAAATTTCCTGTCCGAGCAGATATTTAGTGGATAAAACCCTAATTTTTTGACGTTGTCCCAGAATCAGCTTGATTTCAGCAGTTTGCGTTCGGGCTGAGCTGTTGGGAGAGATGATGAAGCCTTAAATATGCATATGGCCTAGGCATTTGGAAAGTTTGGGGATAAAGGGCGTATAATTGCTCCTAATCAGTTTATGAAACATAAAAGCCCAAACCCGGGAGAAAGCCGATGGATGCAGAAATGGAAATAGCGATTAAATCTCCCCGGCGCTGGCGAGGTGGCCTGGATACGGCGCTGCCGGCGCCGTGCTGGAGGCTGGGGGGGGGGGGACGGGACAGGGGGGTGCGCCCACCCCCGGGATGGGGGTTGCGGGATGGGGTGTAAGGGATGGACACACACACACACACACACACACGTGCGGCCACCACCGGCTTCCCCCACCCCGGACCCCGGCCGCGGTGGAGAAGGGGCATCCCCAACCGCTCCTACGGACAATAAATCAGTTAAAGGGTATCTTGATATATGCTCATCAGATAGGATTAGCTGGGATTAGACTAATCAGTAAATGTTTCTCCGCTCATTATTTTCCAGGGAAGATTTTCAGCTGATTCTCCGACGCCGAAAGATTATTAATCGCTTAAAGAGCAGAACATCAAACGTCGCTCCTTGCTCTAATTTCCCCGGGGTTCCCCCCCTCCCTTTTCCACCCCCCTCCCCTCTCCCGCCGTGGGGTGCCAGCCTGCCCGGCAGTCCCGGGGTGCCCCGGCACCCAGACCCTCCAGGAGGGCTCTGGCAAGGGGGGGACGGAGGCCACAGCACCCCGACCCCGGTGCAGACCCAGGTCCCATGTGCTGGAGCACCTCCAGGTCCTCTGTGCTCTGCTCCCCCGCTGCGTTTTGCAGGACTTGGGGGGCACAGCGAGGTGGGACGGTCCCCACGGTGTCCCCTCCTCCCCGTGGCTCCTCCAGGCACCCACCGTGCCCCGCAGCACCCTACGGGGTGGCATCAGGAGGGCACCTTGGATGGAAGAAGCGTGGGGGGGGCTGTTCCCTTCAGACACCGGGGGGGGACAAGCCTTGCAAGTCCTTGGGGGGATTACAGATAGCCTGCAACATTTTGGCAGACCCTCCTCAGCCGATGAGGGCTCCCGAGCTGGTGGCTGGTGGGTTTTTGGGGCCCCTGTCTCTGCAGGAGGCATGAAACTCCCGGGAAAACCCCAGAAGGATGCGCACTTGCCTTGCAACCACCTGCTGTAGCCATGAGGAGGGGGTAGCACGGAGAAGGTATTGAAGGGCCTGGTTTTAGGGGATTAGTAATGGGATAAGACAGCTTTCACCTCCCTGGTTTAGATATGAATCAGGTCAATAATAAAGGACCATCTGACAGTTTCGGGCGGCTCGGGGTGGAAGAGGTTCCTGGGCTCCCGGTTGGATGGAGAACTCTTCTCCAAAAAAGCCCCGCTCCCGCCACACGCAGAGTCACAGCCCGGTGCTCCCCGCCAGCTCCGCGCCGTAACCCCCCATCAGCTCCTCACAACACAGGATGGGGTCCCCAGGGGCAACACGGAAACCACAGCCTTCAGGGCAAGCTCAGCCAGCCGGCTGGTGGCCACGGTGGACCTTGCCGGGGTGTAAGGTGGCCCAGGAGCAGCAATTTGGCAAGGGTGGGAGCCTGCGGGGTGGGGGAAGGTCCCTGCCTCAGTAAGCACGGAGAGAAAGAAAAAGGCTTTTCTTCCACCTCCTCCGTGTCCTGCTGGGAGCGTGGGGAAGCGAGGGCTGTTGTGAAAACATCGCCTCTGACACGCTTGGTGAAAGGGAACTGAGAATCACAGAGTGACAGGATCTTCATGGTTGGAAGGGACCTTTGAGATCATCGAGTACAACCACAAAAAAAAAAAAAAAAAAAAAAAAAACCCACACAGCAAAAAACCCCACACAAAATCAACCAAAAACCCCACAAACAGACACAACCCAACAGTCTCGGGCACTAGAGCATGCCCTGAAGTGCCATGTCTACACAGTTCTTAAATCCCTCCAGGGATGGTGACTCCACCACCTCCCTGGGCAGGCTCTTCCAGTGCCTGACCACCCTCTCAGCAAAGTCATTCTTCCCAATCTCTCATCTAAACCTCCCCTGCTCCAACTTCAGACCATTTCCTCTGCTCCTGTCCTTATTCCCTTGGGAGAAGAGGCCAACCCCCACCTCTCTACACCCTCCTTTCAGGGAGTTGTAGAGGGCAATGAGGTCTCCCCTCAGCCTCCTCTTCTCCAAACCAAACATGCCCACGTTGTATTTTGCAAGGCCACGTTAAACGAAGGGGGAGTTCTGTGCTCACAGCCCTGCCAGGCAGCAGAAAGCACTTTGTTTCACGCTGGACTTCAGGAGGGTGAAGGCAGGGGTTTGGAGGACCACAGCTGGCCACGCACGCCAGCTGCTCAGCGCTGTAGCACGGCCAGCCCAGCTTACCACAAGTGCATCAGCAGCCCTAATTTGGCACCAGAGGGGAGGGGGAGGAAGGGGGGGGAGATGTCCCTTTCCACGTCCCGCTCCCCATGCCCCAGAGACATCCCTACTAATTCCTCCGCACCAGAAGATTTCTGTCTTAAGGCATTTGCCTTTGATTAAAACCAGAAGAGCAGTCGCGGTTTAAGTGGAGTTTAAGAGCAAACCATGTGCCGAGGCACAGGGCTCTCACATCTGGAGCGTCGCCGATTTAATCAAACTGCTGGGAAGTGCCGCACGCAGACAGCTGTCACAGCAGCCCCGAGCCCATCTCCTAATTAATTCCTCGCCAAACGCAGGGCAAACAAAAGGCCATCAAGGTGCTACACCTACAGCCCCGGCTGGAGGCATGACTGGCAATCGGTGAGCAAGAGGAGCTCACCCCATGGATCTCCAGGAGCTTTAGGTTGATGTAGCTCATGGAAAGCCTTGTCCCTGCTGCTAGGGCCGAGACTGGGGCACAGCCCAGAGGTGTAAACCTTTAGGTGTTATATAGGAACATGAGGGACAGGTTGGGGCCTGACTTGCTGGAGAGCAGCTCTGAGGAGAAAGACCTAGAAGTCCTGGTGGACAACAGGATGACCATGAGCCAACAATGTGCCCTTGTGGCCAAGAAGGCCAAGGGCATCCTGGGGGGCATCAGGAAGAGTGTGACCAGCAGGTGGAGAGAGGTCATCCTGCCCCTCTGCTCTGCCCTGGGGAGGTCCCATCTGGAGCAATGGGTCCAGTTCTGGGCTCCCCGGTTCCAGAAGGACAGGGAACTGCTGGAGAGGGTGCAGCAGAGGGCTACAAAGATGATGAGGGGCCTGGAGCATCTCCCTTATGAGGAGAGGCTGAAGGACTTTGGTCTTTTTAGTCTGGAGAAGAGAAGGCTGAGGGGGGATCTGATCAATGCCTATAAATACTTAAAGGGAGGGGGTCAAGAGGATGGGGCTGCTCTTTTTTCAGTGGTGCCCAGGGACAGGACAAGAGGAAATGGGCACCAACTTGAATAGAAGAAGTTCCACCTAAAGGTGAGGAGGAACTTCTTTCCTATGAGGGTGGCAGAGCCCTGGAAGAGGCTGCCCAGGGAGGTGGTGGAGTCTCCTTCTCTGGAGACATTCAAACCCCACCTGGACACGTTCCTGTGCGACCTGCTCTGGGTGGACCTGCTTTGGCAGGAGGGTTGGACTAGATGATCTCCAGAGGTCTCTTCCAACCCCATGTGATTCTGTATTCAGGAAGAAACTTGAGCAAGCACAACAGCCATAGCTCTGATTTCTGGCTGCTCCTTCAGCTGGTGCTTTTTGCTTCCACTCCACTCCACTTTGTTGTTGTTTTTTTGTAGTCCTGTTTACCTGCCCATCTCACATCCCTGGTGGAAACCCCTTCCTGTCCTACGCAGGCTGTGTGAGCTGGGACACAGCCCTCCCCAGGGATGCTCTGCCCGGAGGTACCCGTGGCCCCGTGCCGGCCGTAGGTCCTGGGCAAACTCCACTCGCTCCCGCGGTCTTCTGCAAAAGAGGGCAGATCCCGACTGGGTTCTCTCCTCGGTGTTCATTCACAGCTCATTAAAGCTAATTGAAATGACTACTGGAGCTGGGTCTATGTGGGTGCTTGGAAGTCCTGGGCACACGGCATGGCTACGCTGGGAATATCCAACTGTGAGGAGCCCCAAACTAGCCGATGGACTGTCCACTCCAATTAGCCCCACAAAGGAGCTATTATTCCTCCGCACTATGCTTGTCCGATTACTTTATCTTATTATTTTTTGATCATTCCTCCAAAATGTGCTAATTAAACAAGAAATCATCAAGTCAATTAGAAAAACACTCATTAAAGCAGAAAAGAAAAGAAAATATCCGCAGAAGAAAAACGGCTGCGAGGCTCCCAAGCACACACAATAGCTGCCACATTCATTAAATCAGCATCTCCCAAAAGAGGGGTAGACATTGTCCCGCTCTGGTACGCGCCCTGGAAATGAAACTTCCCAAGCGATGGAGTCAGATTTCTTTCTTTTTTTTTTTTTTTTTTTTTTTTTTTTTTCATGAAAAAACCCCCAGCATTTCACCACCACCTCAGGTTTCTTTTACGTTTGGGAGCGCAGAGAAGTTTTGGGTCCCATGAAGGTCTTGACCCAAGGACAGCGAAACCCCCTGGAAGATTTTTAGTGACCTTAGTGGGTTTTGAACTGAACTGAGATCCTTAACTTCCAGGCTGGAAGATTGTCCCCCAGTTTCTTCACTCAGACGTTTGGCCTTCAATCGGATAACGGCATGACGTGAAAATAAGTTAAAATAAGTTAGAGACCCGCAAGGTCTTTCGGAAAATCTCTCCTGACATCCATAGTTTTAGCATTTTCCATCTAGACAAGGAGGAACTGGGGGAGCTCGCCGTGCTTTAGCCTGGAGGACACCAGCAGGGACAACTCCATGTACTCTATGTATGGTATGGGCAGGGAGAAGGGAAGGGACCTGCCCATGGCCAGGCAGCAGAACAGGGGCAGAGCCAGGAGCCAAATCCTGCTGGATCCTAGCTCAGGCGTCTCATCCAGGTGCTGTGGGCATCGCTGCTGCTCTGTGCTCACTCTGGGTGTAGCATCACAAAATACTCCAGTCTGTGGCAGACACACCAGTTCCTTCCACAGGAAATCTAGGCTTGGCTCCAGGACTCTGGTCTCCTCACCTGGTTGGCCCTCAGATACCCAAGAACACGCTGGGGAATTGGGCATGCCTCACCCCACCACCACCAGCTACAGCTTGCGACTGCAAGGGGCGTTGGAAAAGCTCAGGGGCAACGGGGTTGGATCAGAAGCCACGGTCCCAGGAGGTGAAGGAGTGATGGAGAAGTGCCTGGGCTGCAAATGGTCCTTGTGAGGCTTCTCCTTGTGTTTTATGTGGTTGGACTCGGTGATCTCAGAGGTGCCTTCCAACCACTAAGATTCTGTGATTCTGTGATTCTGTGTGGCGGCTCCTCTGGTGACTTGAAGGTTGATTTTTATTTTTTTTCCCCCACCTCATCTCTTCTCCACCTCACAGCTTCCTCTCCCTCCCAGGAACCTCTCTACCCACCCAGCCTCCAAAGCCTCTTTCCCTAAGTGCCGCTCCAAAATACCCCTCGGCGTTTTATTCTATAGGCTGCCTCCCATGGCTTTCCCGGCTCCCAGCCCAGCAGCCCAGCGAGCACCTTCTCCACCTTCACACCCAGCACCTCGCCAAGCAGAAGCCTCCCAGAACAAACCCATCCCTTCCCACCTCCCCAGCCCTGCCCTGCAGCGAGCTGGGAGGAAGCTGGCCCCACAGACACAGGGAAAACTAGGAAAACACGTGAAACGGTGATTTCATTATTTCTAACGCATCTCCGTCGGGGGGTTTCACTTTATTCTGACCCCCAAAGTGGTGGAGAGTCCAGCTCAGCTCTTGGGTGAAGGTGTTGCCCAGCCTCCGCGTTTCCCAACCAGTTCAGCCATGCCTAATCACCGGCTCTGCGCTATGAGACCTGACAGAACTCCTTCTCCTTTAATTAATCTCCCAAGTTTGCTATCTGAGTGCCGTGCCATATGGTATTGATTTTTCAGCTCGGTGTGACAGCACTTGCCATGAAAGAAGCTAACCTAATTAAAGCAGGGGGACACCAGGCGCACAGGCGGCTACTCTCACTCTTCCCTTTAATAATACGGCTTCCTAGAGAGGTTCCCCCGGATGCAAACCACTTCTGGAAGGTGAATTCGAAAGGTTTCCTGCTGTGCAAAGAGGTCCAGGTCCTGTTCTCAGCGCCGGCCTGGGCTCCGGGGTCCCCCACGACAAACTGGGAAAGCGGTGTTGGCAGAAAAGCCGGGAAATTTGGGAGCAGGGCTTCCCAGCACCGCCCGACGCCTCCGTTTCTTTTCAGACAGAGCAGATAATTCATTAACGAATTTCACAGCACACACACACACCCCCCAACTTAGGACTGGATGCCCAAGAGACATAAACCAGCACCTTTTAGCTAAAGAGACAGACCCCACCTGGCATTACACAAGCCAAGGACCCTTTATGGAAGCAATCCTGTCCCCAAACGGACCATCTAAAGGATGTATGGAACTAGCAGAAAAATAGAATCATAGAATCATAGAATCATTCAGGTCGGAAGAGACCCTTGGGATCGTCGAGTCCAACCATCTACCCTACTCTACAAAGTCCTCCCCTACACCATATCCCTCAGCACCGCATCTAAACGTCCCTTAAACACATCCAGGGACGGTGACTCAACCCCCTCCCTGGGCAGCCTCTTCCAATGCCCGACCACTCTCTCTGTGAAAAATTCCTTCCCAATGTTCAGTCTAAATAGCATCAATATATATCCCCGTGTATGGATCCATGGATCCTCCTTCTTGTAGGAGTAAAGGCACGTGTGCTTGGCGGGCTCACCTTTGGAGGCAATTACATTACTTGGTGTCAGAAACACAGATATCAGAGGTAGGGTTTCCCATAGCTTGTTTCACCCATTTTAGTTGACCTTTGCAGGAGAGCTCTTCATGCCCAGCTTCCCTCCACACTCTCAGGGACATGTTTTCTGTGCTCTGCAGTTTCTTTTTCGGGTGCAGAAAGAGCAGCTTTCAACATGCACGGACTTCTCCTGCCCTGCTCTCGCCAGCGTCAAGCCTGAGCCAACTTTTCCTCTTCTTTTCTCTTCAGCTCCTTCATTGTTGGCAATTAGTTGTAAAATGCGTAAAATTTCCTTGTTATTCTTGGGGTTTTTTTTCTTATAATAGAGGACAGATTTTAGCACAAAAGACTTCCCAGCTTTCCTACCAGCTCCTGGTCTTCGCTTCGACGTGATTCCTCTCACATAGTTGAGGTGGACCTTGATGCCAAAAGGGAACATATTGTCCAAGATGAACAGATTGAACGTTGCCGACAATGAACAGTTACTTCATCACCTCAAATAAGGGCTTATCTTATTGGTATTGTCACACTCTGGGGAAAAAGGAGGAGGAAAAGGATTAAGAGGAAGAAATAAACCCCTCCCTTGTGGGATCGTTGTCTGTAGCCTTTCCTTTCGGCTCGAGGTTTCACTGGATTTTGAAGGTGAGAATAAACATATTTTCTTCCTATTTGGAAATGGCAGCAAAGGCTCTTGTTTCCTTTTGCTTGGCAGCCAGAAAGGTTCCAGTTTCACTCGGGGAGAGATGCCTGGTTATCAGTTTCCTTCAGCATCCCCCCCCACCCCGCACACCCTCCTTTGGTGGCTTCTGCAGTACTCAGCCAGCCAAAGCGACCTCCAGCCTCCCGGGAGGTGAACGTGGTGGCAGTGGCAGCAGAAACCCCGGGGGAACACCCTTCCCTCTGATCTCCTTGCCTGCCCAGCCCAGGGCAGCAAACCTCTGTGCCAGACCCATTTTGGGGTGCTCGCTGCCCCAGCTCATCTTTGGGGGCAGAGGCAACCCACCCACAGGAGGGAACCACCACAGAGGGTGTCCTACCCCACCGCCCCTTACTTTCGTTTGTTGAGGGAGGTCATCCTCCCCCTCTGCTCTGCCCTGGGGAGGCCCCATCTGGAGCACTGGGACCAGTTCTGGGCTCCCCAGTTCAAAAAGGACAGGGACCTGCTGGAGAGGGTGCAGCAGAGGGCTACAAAGATGAGGAGGGGCCTGGAGCATCCCTCTTACGAGGAGAGGCTGAGGGACTTGGGTCTTTTTAGTCTGGAGAAGAGAAGGCTGAGGGGGGAGCTGATCAATGCTCGTAAATACTTAAAGGGAGGGTGTCAGGAGGATGGGGCTGGTCTTTTTTCAGTGGTGCTCAGGGACAGGACAAGAGGAAACGGGCACAAACTTGAATATAAGAAGTTCCACCTAAACATGAGGAGGAACTTCTTTCCATTGAGGGTGGCAGAGCCCTGGCAGAGGCTGCCCAGGGAGGTGGTGAAGTCTCCTTCTCTGGAGACATTCAAACCCCACCTGGACACGTTCCTGTGGGACCTGCTCTGGGTGGCCCTGCTTTGGCAGGAGGGTTGGACTAGATGATCTCCAGAGGTCCCTTCCAACCCCCGCCATTCTGTGAGTCTGTGATCCCAGCACCACAATGGTCTAGAGCACACACGAGCAGACTACCTGCATCTCCCCTCCCAGCTGGGAGCCCACGGCCCATCCTGCCCTCTCATTTTAAGTCACCCCCCCCACTTTGTTTCTTTATCTCACGAGGGGGAGATGTAACGAAGAGCCCCCCGGCCCCACTTGGCGGCCGAGTGTTCATTTGTTTGGCAAAGGAGTTGCTGGGGGTGGGGGAAGCTCTGGGAGCGCCGGCGAGAACCGTGGCTGGCCGTGGGCCATGGGGCAGCCACCCCGAGGGACAACCTGAGAAAAGAGGCAATTAGCCAGCCCCTCGCCAGCGCAGCGGGAGGGACTCGAGGGGAAAGAAAAGCCGAGCCCTGGTGGTAATGACATTTTTCCACATGGGTAAATGCATTGATCTGTGACAAACAATACCAGGCTGTGCCTCTGCCCGTGGTGCAGAGGAGGAGAGATGGGAGAGCTTCCCCAGGCAAGATGTCGGAGGCAGAAGTTTCCCAGCTTCCCTGCGAGAAGCTGGATGTATGTGAACTTCAACAAGGGCAAGTGTAGGGTGCTGCACCTGGGGAGAAATAACCCCCTGCACCAGGACAGATTGGGGGCTGACCTGCTGGAGAGCAGCTCTGAGGAGAAAGACCTGGGAGTCCTGGTGGACAACAGGATGCCCATGAGCCAGCAATGTGCCCTTGTGGCCAAGAAGGCCAATGGCATCCTGGGGGGCATCAGGAAGAGTGTGAGCAGCAGGTGGAGAGAGGTCATCCTGCCCCTCTGCTCTGCCCTGGGGAGGCCCCATCTGGAGCACTGGGTCTAGTTCTGGGCTCCGCAGTTCCAGAAGGACAGGGAACTGCTGGAGAGGGTGCAGCAGAGGGCTACAAAGATGATGAGGGGCCTGGAGCATCTCCCTTGCAAGGAGAGGCTGAGGGACTTGGGTCTTTTAAGTCTGGAGAAGGCTGAGGGGGGATCTGATCAATGCTTATAAACAATTAAAAAGGGGGTGTCAAGAGGATGGGGCCACCTAAACATGAGGAGGAACTTCTTTCCTTTGAGGGTGGCGGAGCCCTGGAAGAGGCTGCCCAGGGAGGTGGTGGAGTCTCCTTCTCTGGAGACATTCAAACCCCGCCTGGACACGTTCCTGTGCAACCTGCTCTGGGTAGACCTGCTTTGGCAGGGGGTTGGACTAGATGCTCTCCAGAGGTCCCTTCCAACCCCGTGTGATTCTGTGGGAGACCGGGTGGGCCTCCAGTGGCTTCGCAGCGGGTGCCACGAGCTCAACCTTAAAGGCAAGTGCAATGCGGGCAAAACCTCAAGAACAGTCCCATCCCAGGTCCATCTCAGACAGCCCTGCGGAGCAGAAAAGCAGGGTACAGAGCACTCCAGAGAAGCTTGATGAAAGAGCCACCCTGGGGTAAAACACCAACCTATTAATTGAGGCTAAAGCAGTGACAATTAAATCTGCTTCTGTCCCCGATACCATAACTCACCGCTGTAGCAGAAAATGGTGGGGTGACCACATGTAAATGCCACTATATGGACAGAAGATGTGGGATGGCCCAGGAACGTCATACACCCTACGGACCGGGCACCACGAACGTCTGATAAGAAACATATAGGAGCGTATTATTAGTGTCTTGTCATCGAGTGGTCAAAGTGCTTTAGGAGAGCATAGGGCAAGGCACGCGTCCTGCCCGAAGAGCTTAACTTCTAAGCTTTAATCAGAAGAATTAGGGCTTTACTTTGGCTCTAATTTAATCAGAATGCATAGCGGAGGTGGTCGTGCCATTTCATGGGCAGGGTGCTATCTGCTCCGGGCATTTCCCTCCTGCCTTGCGTTCCCCTGGGCAGCACCCCTAGGTGACCAGGGTCTCACCACCGGTGACAGGCACTGTCCCAATGGCCACAGCTCAGCCCTGAGTACCCTCAGGCAGGACAACAGCCCTCTTGGCTCTGGGGCAGCTGCCCAGGCTGGCTTTGCCCTCCCATTTTAGGCTGAGCTCTAGGTGGACCCCCATAAGGCTGTCCAAGGTCTCACGTGCATGCATCTGATGGCAGCTCCAGCAGGTCTCCTACGTCTCTGCTCACTCAGCATTGTCCTTTGGGCTGAAGCCATCAGGAAATGTCTCCTGATGGTCGTTTTATTGCCAGCTGGACCATAGCCTGGGCCCTGGTTTAGCCCAGCTTCCAGCACCCGTGCGGTCGTGTGGCTGTGCCGTGGGCGTAGTGGAGTTGGACCAGGTCTCCCAGCAGAAATAGCAAGCAAAAAGAAAGGAGATTTGTTCCCTTCGTGGCAGGCCTCTCCACCCATGACACAGGGCTGGCAGACGCCTTGCCAGGACAGGACCAGTGCATGGGGAAAGGACCTGGGACTAAACCCAGGGCAGGCATCGCTTTTCTCCCCAAATCGGCACTTGCCTCACCCACCACAGAATCACATGGGGTCAGAAGGGACCTCTGGAGATCATCTAAGTCCAAGCCCCCTGCCAAAGCAGGGCCACCCAGAGCAGGTTGCACAGAAACGTGTCCAGGTGGGTTTGAATGTCTCCAGAGAAGGAGACTCCACCACCTCCCTGGGCAGCCTCTGCCAGGGCTCTGCCACCCTCAAAGGAAAGAAGTTCCTCCTCATGTTTTGGTGGAACTTCTTACATTCAAGTTTATGCCCATTTCCTCTTGTTCCTGTCCCTGGACACCACTGAAAAAAGACCAGCCCCATCCTCCTGACACCCTCCCTTTAAGTATTTATAAGCATTGATCAGATCCCCCCTCAGCCTTCTCTTCTCCAGACTGAAAAGCCCCAAGTCCCTCAGCCTCTCCTGCATAAGGGAGATGCTCCAGGCCCCTCATCATCTTTGTAGCCCTCTGCTGTACCCTCTCCAGCAGTTCCCTGTCCTTCTTGAAGGACTTGTGGGGAACCACATCATCATGGGATCGCTCCTCCTTCCTTTTTAACTGCAAAATGGCACTTCAGGGAGTGACATTTTACCTGGCAAGCCCCAATCCAAGGCAAAGAGCCCCAAACTGTGACTGGTTAAGGCAAATGGCCCCATCCTTCCAACGTGAGCTGCAATGGTCTGAGGGCTCTTGTCACTCGCCTCTTTCCACCCTCTTTTTTTTGACTCTCAGTTCTGTCTCCTTGCACAGGAGCAGGTGGATCCCACCGCAAAGATGGACCCCAGGTGCCCTGGGCATGGTTTGCCACCCCAAACGCTTTCTTCCCCGGCCAGAGAGAATTCCCGACCATGGGAATTGCCAGGCAAATTCCAGGCATGTGCACTGGATGCGACCTTCATCCCAGCGCCTTGCCCTCCTCCTTGCTGCCTTTCCAGCCCACAGAAGTGGCTCAGATCTTCCTGAGCAAAATCTAATCAGGGCTGTGTTAAAAAAAAAAAAGAACTGGAGGGGGAAAGAAAAGCCCCGATCATATTTTTAAATAATACCAAAAAGCTGTAAGTATTTGGTCGGCCTGCTTGTTCTTACTGCCTGGGATCAGCCCGATTATTCAGGGATTCATTTTTATTTCTGAGTTTTATTTTTTCTCATTTAACAGCTGCACATTAATAAAAACTCCATTTATTGGAGGATTTGGCTGGGATTGCTATAATAAAATAGAAGGATTTGTGCTGGGCACTAAAAGAACTCTCCGCAAAAAGTAGTGTTTTTCCAGTGATTAGGAGCGCCGGAACATATTGTTTTGCTGTGTAGCCCCGTCACTGCCGAGGACGGTGACAGATGTCTTGTGTTAATGTTGAATGATTAAATGCCATTTCTGAAGCCACTCCCTAGCTGTGTGGCACGGTGCTGCTTCACCCACACAATCTGCCTTCAATCTGTTCCCTTCGCCGGGAGCATCCCGCCTTGCTGACTGTCAAGAAGCCCTCATCACAACCCTGTCCTGCCCCAGGGACAACTGACGTTCAGGAAGTGTCTGGCCTTTCAGCCACCCTGGAAGGACCAGACCGACCCTCGTTGCAGCTCAAGAGATGGAGGACACGGCCAGTGAAAGCAGAGAGACAAGTGCAGCTCTTGGGCTCCTCATCCTGTCGTGGTGTCCTTCACCCGCATCATGAGGGTAGGTTTGGTGAGAAACCTGAGGCCAACCCAAGACATCACTATTTCCAGCTCTATCCACCGGCTCTGCTGAAAGAGGTGATATCTCCCTGCACTCTTAGAATCATAGAACCATAGAATGGTTAGAGTTGGAAGGGACCTTAAAGATCATCAAGTTCCAACCCCCCTGCCATGGGCAGGGACACCTCCCACCAGACCAGGTTGCTCAAAGCCCCATCCAGCCTGGCCTTGAACCCCTCCAGCGATGGGGAAGTGTTTGCCTCTCTTCTATCCATAAGCCATCACTTGTGTCAGCAGGACTTTCCTTGAGCCCATTTTTAACCATTGCCTATGAGCAAGGCAAAGAACATCCCAAACATGGGTGTCTACACGGCCGTGTCCAGCTCCACCGAGGCCTCCACAAGCCCTCTAGCGCTGCCTTACTTGCTTTCCAGTGTCCCCAACCCATCTCCTTTCACTCCCTTGTTCTGCTAAACCACTGCAGCCCACAAACCGCATCCTTCTCTGCCCCAAAACCAGGTAGGTAGCTCAGGCAAAAAAAGCCTCTGCCCAGTAGAAGAAGATGGACAGACCAGTAGCGAGGTGGAAACGGTGGCTCGCTGCTGCCCACCTAAAATTTAGCAAACAAACCCCAGCGATGCTCCTCCGCTAAAAGCCTGCTCTTGCCTCAGCAAACACACACAGAGATACCCAGAGAGATGCACGTGAGCTCACACACACACACACGCGCGCGCGCGCGCACGCGGAGATCCTTGATCAGAACATCTGTATCCTCTGGAAGTATGCTGTCTTCGCAAAACCATTATCTGTTTGGCATCTGTTGCGATGACCTACTCCGGCAACGAGTCGGGCGCACACCACCTCCCAGCCACACGCCACGTCCGAGTCCCCACCACAGCGCAGAGGACAAATAAGGTTGTTTCCCCAAATAGAGCCGATGTGGTGGTGGTGGGGGTGGGGGGGGAGGAAGGGAGAGAGGAGCCGGCTGGGGAAAATCTGGCCGTTCACATGCATTCCCACATGTCGCTACGAGTCCCATCAGTCAAGGAGAGAACATGGTAAGGGAGCACTTCGGCAAGCCGGGAAAAGATGTCAAGGAGGGGGACGCCCCCCTTGGGAAGCCAAGACAAGGTGGTGTGACTGCACCCATCCACACCTTCTGCAAGGAGCCCCCTTCTGCCCACCTCCGCTCCCTCCTTCCACCCCTCTCCCTGCACCTATGGATTCAGGGATTTTGGTCCTCCCTCGCCCCAGGACCAAGTGCCACCAAAGACGTTGGCCCCTGGGCTGCGGCCACCTGGCCGTGAGACGCGTCTCTTCTGCAAAGCAGGAGGAGGTGGATGAGGGGGAGGACACAAGGTGGTGCCAAACAGCAAGAGGCCCAAATTGACTTATTTCTACCACCTCTCCTTTAAAAAAATATGAAAACTGCTGTCACTCGCTAATCCACCAGCCTGACAGGTCAAGTAAAAGCAGGTTGCCCACTCGCTTTCACTTCTCCCCCAACTTAATCGCTGTGCTAAATTACAAGTTGATAATGGGTTCCCATTAATTATTGATTTTCCAGATAATACTTGTTAAAGTAGAATTAACGCTATTGTTTCTGAACAAATACTGCCCAAATACTGTGTTTAGCGGGCTTGTAATCAGCTTTACCCACTTCTCCTCTAATCTGATTGAAACAGATTTCCTACCAAATCTTTTTTATCATTTTGTTGATATTAAAAGGTCACATATTTATGCCTGCCCAAAAGTTTAATTTAAGTTACTGCAATTGATTATCATTACGTGTTCGTGCCTGAACAGCAGAGGGCTGACGGACGCAACTTTAATTTAGACTGGGAATGAAGAAGAGGAGAGAAAACCAAGGAAATACACTTTCTGTGGCGTTCAGTGAGTGATGTTAGGCATTGTACATTTTAGCTTATTTTCCCAAGCCGTATATTATGATTCTGTTCATCATAATGCCTTTTGACCCGCTGCATTTACTCCATCATAATTATCCTTTAATACTCTTATAAATGAACTTTTAGCTTATCTTCCGTTAATTCTCAGAACAAGCAAAGCACACACGTAACAAACAAAGCCATCTAAATAAAGTGTTTAACCCTTTTGGTGGCTTTCCCCGATTATTCAAAGGCGGGCTGTATGTTTTAAGAGGCAGGCGGCTTAATTACACCTCCTCTCATGAAGTGCAGAGCACGTGATGGTATTTCAGCCCTTCTTCAAGCCAAGCCCCATCGAACGACTCTCCAAAAAGCAAAAGCAATGAATTAAAACCAAAGCAAAACCAGCTGGCAAGAGTATCACAGGTCAGCCTGGGATTTCTCCAGTGCTGGGTGGCCGCCCAAGCCCAATGGCACACACTACCTGAGCTGAGCTAGTTAGAAAGGGAAGGTGGACGTGACTTGTCTCAAGCCCTTGATCCTTGATTCTTGCTTCAATTCGATTTCCAGCTCGGCCACAAGCTCTCAGTGAGCCCATGGAGAACTCAGCTCTCTAGGATGTGGAGGGAATATCCCTGTCAGGTTGGTTCTGTGTACCTGCACCTTGAGCAGAGACCATCTTTCAGAAAACAGCCATCAAAAAGCTCACAGGACTCAAAACTATATCATCTTCCACCTTGTTTCTCCTCCCCGGCCATGCACAAGCCATGGTGGGAAATGGGTTGTTGCGTTTATGGTGTTTCAGAGTTTGGCACGTGATCACATCTCAGCTCTGGTCTCAACAAAAAAAAGTTTCTATAAACACAAATATTCCAGGAATGGGATATCTGGGCAGCACAAAGGCCAAGGCTGGTTTGCAGCTGTAGCTGGGTGCAGGCGAGACCCTGCAGACCGGACTGGAGACACCATCTGCCAGCAGAGTCCTCCTTGTCCTTCATAACCCAAGAGGGACAAGGAGTCTCTGACACCCCCAGCGCCTTGGACACCTGCCACGGAGCTGGCACGTCAGGCTCTCTCAAACTCTTCTGCAGATGGCAAAGCTGCAGCCCATCTCTGCCGTGACCTGATTTCCCCGATCCACCTTGAGACGAGCGGGAGGTAGCTGGCACTGGTCAACACCTGCCACCCGAGGTGGGGGACAGGAGCCCGGGCACCCACCGCCCAGACGGCCCTGCTGCCCGTGTGTTTCTGAATGTCCCAGATGGGGACGAGATCAGTGGCACCACAAGGGGTCACCTCCTCGGCAGGAGATGCCTGCTGCTGCTAACAATGCAATGGCAGCTCCTCGTGCCGTGGTCACTCCAAACTTCTTACTGGGGTTATTTATTATTAGCGTGACAAGCAAAGCAAGAGAAGGCCCCTTTCCCAGAGAGTCTGCTAAACCTGGACATACGAGGGTAGAGAGATGGAGTATTATTTTCTCCGAAGGAGCTGAGACACAGAGGTTGAAGACCAGATCCAATACAGGCTTTAGCTGCCCGGGGCTCAGACTTCAGGTGTCTACATGCAGCCCTGCAAAGCCAAAACATCTTCTCAGCAGCTGGTCAACGGTCAGCCCAAGCAGCCACACGTTCTCCCAGGACACATGGCAATGAGGTCCTGCAGGCAGAGCGAGGAACAGAGATGGGTGGCTGCCCCATCCCTGGAGGGGCTCAAGGCCAGGCTGGATGGGGCTTTGAGCAACCTGGTCTAGCGAGAGGTGTTCCTGCCCAGGGCAGGGGGGTCGGAACTGGATGGTCTTTAAGTTCCTTTTCAGCCCAAACCATTCTAGGACTCTATGATGTTTCAACCACCCGACCGTTGTCCTGAAATGGCTCCACATACAGCCAGGGACTCATCTGCTTCAGCACTTCCTTCCCTGCGTCTGCCTGTTCCAAAGGTAAATTGCTTTCATTTTCCATCATTTCATGGGAGAGTAACATCTCACCTGCAGAATTCAGAGGTAGCCAGAGGACAACTCATTAGAAACAATTCTCAAGATCCTCTTTTATTGACTGGGTGAACTCTGCAACTTGCCAGTGAAAATCAAACAGATTTTCATGGAAATTTGGTGACATTCAGTGAAAAGCTATTAGCGTGCATAATGAGAAAATACCTAATTCTCCCAAAGAAGGTTTTATGCCCCTAAGTGCATCTACAATAACCTGGAAGGGTTAGATTATAGCTAGTAATGCCAAGCAGACCTCTAAAGGAGATTAACTCAGGAGTTTTGTTATTAAAGGTGTATCGTTCATGAGTCTAACTCCACTACAGCGATAGATATTAAACAGTACTAAAAAAAGGTTAACAGCCCCAAGAAGCTCTACGAGATAACTTGCCCACGTTGGTGCACATTTCAATTAAAAAAAAATCTCAATAAACGATGAGTGAAACAGCTGTCCTCTTGGGTCCCCAGCCCATCTTACTTGCTTCTCTAATATTATTTGCCCTCCTGAAATCCTGTTATAGTCTTTTCCCTGGTTTTGCCAGCAAGATGATGATTCTTTCAAAGTCATGGGGCTGGATCCTCAGCTTCTGTGGACTGACCCAGCTTTTGACAGCTAATGGGACTATGCTGACTTACATCAGCTGGGAATCCGGTTGTTCCCCTGCTTCACGTGGAATGGACTCACCGAGATTATCAGTTAGCTTTAAGACTATCATGTTTTTATTGTAAAGAAATCACCCTAAAAGTATTTTTTTCCCCTATTCAGTTTTTAAGAATCCAATCCTCTTCTGTAGCTTAAGGACAAACATTTTCACGATTACCACCAGCAGAGCCAAGGCCAACTTGGGAAATTTTTTACTTATTTCCTGATAACATAATCCATGCTCCACAGAATTTGCCACATGAAATATACTCCTGTGTAATACCAAAGTGTTAATGGCGCAGAGTAAAACCGCAAGCTGGTTTGAAATGCAGAGGAAAGATACGAAATCACATAATGCAGCTCCATAATCGTTTGACAATAAATGATCCTTTTATCCGATTATTATTTCAGTTGCATGTCTTTAATAAAATGCAGCGGTTACCCATTCCCCCAAGCATTTGGACCACAGTTATGACCAAAGAGGGGCAGGCTGTACCAGGAAATCTGGGTTCTGGTTCTTTATTACCCCACACATCTTAGGATCATCAATGGGATGAGACATAGTTCACATCATTAATAGCTTTAAACTGCTCCAATGAAATCATCGCACCAAAGGCTACCAACTGGCAGGCAGGAAATGGAGAGAACCAATATAAGAATACAAAAAAGAATTTAAAGCATTGAAAAAGATTGTGACTAATAGAGTCAAAGAAAGGCAGAAGGAAGTCTCTACATTTCCCAAGAGGAAACATATCTCCTGCTCGTTAGCTGGCTTTGCTGCAATACGCTGCTTGTTAAGCTGCCGTTCCCGGGTCAGAATAATTTCCTATTAGTCAATAAACTTTTGCAGTTTTAAACAAGGAAAGAAGCAGTGGTCACAGCTTTTGGTGATAGCTGCAGGAAACTACCAGCTCCTTCGCTTTCCGAGGAGAAATTCTCCAGCCCTAATGGATGACTTGCCTTAATTTGTAAAGAATTTGGGAGAGCTAAGACAGCACCAAGGAAGTCCTGCTTTTTATGGTTTCAGAGAAGACAAATGATCCTTTTCCATCAGATTAGAAGTTGGCTCAGAGAACATAAGCATGTTGATAAAATAATACTCCAGCTTCTCAAAGGAATTTGGTTTCATTCCGGTTTAAAAATAAACGAGTGTTATATAATATTGGCTGTGCCCATATTTGCCAGTTTTCAATCTATTTAGCTGCTAAATCCACAAATCAGCACCAGCCCAGTAGAGTTTGGTTAACCACTGGGCTGCAAAGAAACATTAAATGTTACTGGGCTTTCGTCACATTTGCAGAGGATTAAGACATGAGCGCTAAATAGCACAGGGTCACGTCAGATACGCAGACAAATTTAACCACTGGTAGAAATACCTTATTGTTTTGTAAAAAGCTACAGCCAAACGCAAGCCTACATCTCCATGGAAGAAGACAGTGACTGGAGACAGTCCTTTGGGACGGTGCCTAAAATGGCTGAAGAAAAGGTTGAACAAAAATCCATGGCTGGAGCACATTCTGTCTCTGAAGTGAGATGAATTTGGATAAGAAAGAAGGGACATGTTTTTCACCATGGATTCTCTAACGGTATTTACAGCAGCCAAAAAAAATGGGCTGTTCTTAACTACGCCAACTATGAACTCGGCTGTTCGTACACGGTGTCATGTGTATATGGGGTACAATAAAATTATTCACCCCCAGAAAAGACATTATCAGAAGCTAGGGCATAAAGATATGAGGCAGAGAGAGATTTTTCTCTTTTTGTTTTTGTTGTTGTTTTGTGGCCTCTGGGGACTGAGCGACAGAGGTGTAGAGGGGGGATTTGCCATAGGTTAACTCACCTAATCAGCGTAAATCAAGAAAATACAGATTGAATTTCTGGAGGAGAAGGTCAGGAAAGAAGCAACTTCTTTTGCCTTCACGAATTCTGCAATTGGAAAGGAAAACTCCTTGCATTTTGCCCGAGTCCCATGGAAAGCTATGAACACTGCGGGCTCCCAGCACACCAGAAAATCAGGTGTGGTGTATCTGTACAGCAATGCCTGTGGGCTTTTAATGTATTTTTTTCTTGTAATAAACAGGCAATGATGGATGCAGCGAAAGCAGGGTTATGTGTCAGAGAACAAGCCACCAGAGGCAGGCTGGACAGGAACAAAGTGGCTGACCTGGTGGCAGACCTTCTCTAAAGTCAGCCACTGTGCCAAATAACTCAAGAGCAAATTCTTGTTGTAACAGCATTTTGCAAAGTCTTCACATCTGTCAAATATATTTGAAGAGCAGTAAGTCTTCTTTCGTTGCCCTGGTCAACTACTTGAAGTTAAAGATAGTCCTACAGAGCTTTGAGATTTCCCAGAAGAAACGCAGACATCCATGTAGCACATTCATGCCTCCTGACCACAGCTTGCTGTTCTCTAACTTTGCACATCCCTGGAAGTAGCCCCTGGACTGCCAAGGGTCTGGACGTGGTTGAAATCTGGTAGTCCAGAAGGTGATGATTTAGCAGGAGCTGAATAGTTATATTAGGGGCTGCAAGGCATGCAAGGTAAGCAGCTGAGCTAAAACCCAGCTCAGGAGGGCCCTTTTCCTTCCTCGTAACGGTGGGGAAACATCAGCAGGTTCAAAGCTGGGTAACTGAACCCTTAGACACCCGCGGAGATTATCAAAGGTGGTAAGAGCACAAACTCTTTCTTTGGCATGTACAGATTAATTGAAATGTCTGACCAAAATGCCCAAGCATGAGAGATAGAGCTACACCTCATCTGTATTCTTCTTCTGCTGATTAGGTGGAAGTGATCTACCTGGAGGTTTGAGTTTTTGAACTGGAGAACTAACTGCGGTGTGAAGGCTGAGCAGCACTCTCTGTTCAGTTAGACTCCTTTCCTTCCAACATGACACCTCCACCACCTCCAGCAGATTCAGACCAGGACAAGACTGATGTCGCTAGATCAGGCCCGAATATATTGGTGGCTTCTTTGGTCGTTGAAATCCCAACACAGGATTTCTCCAGAAATGAAGGAGCAGTTCAGTTATGGGATTGGGGTCACATCTCCCAAGCACAGAGAACGCGCACCAGCGATGGCAGTAGGAGCTGACAGCTGTCATATATTAAAAAAAAAAAAAAAAAAAAAAAAAGAAAAAGCTATTAAACGAGCAAAAAAACTTTGCACAACGCATGCCACCATTACACCAGCATCAACCCAGAGGCTTAGAAACACACAGAAGACACGTCCCCAGGAACCTCTTCTTTTCCTCCCAGGGATCTCACCCATTGCCTGTCCTCTCCAAAGAAGAGGAGGCGAGGACTGCGTGCCGGTGGCAAGAAAAGGCGTTTGTCCAAATTACCTTATTTATTCATGGGCCCTCCTTAATAGCGGTGGTAAGAATAATAAACCCTGTGGGAGCCGTGTCAACTAATTCACGCGCGGATGTGCAAATGGGCAATTTGCAAACTAATTGACACACACCCCCTCTCACCCCGCACAATGCGCGGCGCAGACAGGTTGCCCGAAACGCCGGCTCTGCCTACTCTTTTTTTGTACGCGGCGGCTGCCTGGTAAGAGGCGGTTGAAAACGCTTTCTGGGCAGACAATGGGCTTGCTCAAGTGTGCAACTATTTCGGAGGGAAGCTATCCCGCCCACCCCGGGTGGCGAAGGTTTGTTCCCCCTGCGTCCAGCTGCCGTGTCCTGCCAGGAAAACACAAGGGGCCATGTGCGGGACAAAAACAGTTTTTGCCTTATCGCCTCTGCCGGCTCAGGGGGACGCAGAGAATATCAGCAGCATATGGGCCTCGGGGGATTTCAGCCATTTAACCAACATTATATGCTCCATAACAAAACAACAATATTTCGGTACTTAGATCAGCCAAATAACTAAATTAAATTCCCTAGACGGTGAGGGCTGGTATGCTAATTGGCTTGCCTGGTGGATTTTCTATGCGGCTCCCCAAGAAACAGATTGGCCCATTTTTCAGGCAACTGATTGTTAATTGGAGTAATGAATAGCAGGCTGGAGGGGCCGATCACTTCACTTGGTAAATTCAAACCCCCGTTATTCATGAGGACAAGCTAGAGGTGGGGTGGTTTTCACGGGAGGCGGACAGACGGGCTGGTGGCCAGGTCAACCTAAATGTGTTTTTCTTTCCTAAGAACACAAGGGAAGGTTTAGCACCTGATTCGCCCATCCCTCTGGGATGCTGTGCTCCTCAAAGCCCACGAGAAGGGCTTCCCTACCACAGAAGGCCAGCCAGCACCTTTATAAAGCAGGTCTCTGCCAACATGCTGCTCTGGCTCTATGGTCCCTAACACAGGAAACCTCTGCTGCCTCTGGGAATATCATAGAATCATAGAATGCTTTGGGTTGGAAGGAACCTTAAAGATCATCTAGTTCCGACCCCCCTTGCCATGGGCAGGGACACCTTGGGTTTGCTATGCTTTGCTTCCCTGGTAGCTCTGATGGGCTGGACAGAAGGGCTCGACCAGGCTGGTGCAGCTAGGTCAGGACGACCCAGCTCTGAGGCTTCTCCATCATCCCAGCTCCTGCATCTTCAGCTGGTCACACAGCTGCTGCTCCTACCCCTTCCTGCTCACTCACCAGCAGTGGTTCTGGCTGCCCACTACTACTTCCCAAGCTGGTCAGAGGAACACAACTGGAGTGTGGGGAAGATGAAGCTTGGGGGTCTTGTCTGCTCACTGATCCAGAACACCCAGCCCTCAAGCCCGCGCTGGCAAGGATGAAGGCCTGATTTCGATTTCAGAGCGTGAAAACGCCAAGCCCTCTCTGTTCCCGCAAACTTTGCTGTAATCCAGGCTTTCGGCATCTCCCCGGGGCTGAGTAGCCCTCTTCAGACCAAGGTTCGTGGTAGCACACAGGACACCCACATGCTCCTCTGAGCAAGCTTCCTCGCAACTGCCTTCTGCACCAAGACATGAGGGAACGACTGCCTGAAAACCACAGCCAAAGTAGTCACCAAAGTAGTCACCAAAAAATATACTAAAAAATTTTAGCAATGGCTCCCTTGAGGACATTTCAGCTACAATTCTGCAACTGATGAGCTTTTCAGTTCCTTAGCTGAACCACAAAAATAACTTTTCTAAATTCACACAGTTACCCTACCAAGATTTCTTAACTCGTTAATACATCATCTTCCCAGACAAACCACAGCTACATATTCTACTAAAACGTAGCAATTGTTTCAGTTGCTGATTCTCCAAGAAATGCAGAATTTTGGTTTCATGATGAGCACGGAGGTGGCTCAAAGCAGCGCACAGGTGCCTTACGTCGAAAGTCACTTCTGAAAATCTCACAGCATAATTCTTCTGCGCCACGATACCAAAGCAGTGGAGCTCATCAGAGAGACTAGGATTACATTTTGCAAGAGGAGATTTATTTTCATAACTTATCTTAGAAGACAGGTAGGTCACCTCATTTACGGAGGAAAAAAATGTGGCACAAGAGAAGACACTCTGTATTCAAAAACAATTAATGATTTTTGGAGTCTGCATTTCTGGGTGCCCAAGGTGGGTGCCCTAAAAGGTGGCTTTGGAGTCTCCTTAAAGTTCCTCAGGTTGAAAAGCAGAGGTCTCCTCTGATTGCTTCTCTGAGCTGACGACAACTATTCATCCAGGCACTTCTGCATTCCCCCTGGCATACGAGTGCTTCATAACCAATGGTGAATTTATCACAGGGGCACTAGAAAATACGTTCATTTTATAGGAAGCAAACTGCTGGTAATTGGCTTCCTTCTTCAAGAAAGCTTCGAAATACTGGAGAACATCCCTGCAACTCCTGAAGTGTAAATGACTGAAGGCTAACAACAGGCTGCCACTAATACTTCTTTGTCAGTAGAAAAAAAAAAGTGACTTTCTGGATCATTTTCCCTTACAAGACTCTAAGCATCCATCAGCAATGCACAGAGTCAGGCAAAACCACACAGAGGACTAGCAGCAGCGAACTCTCCCTTAAGGGGCACTGGGACAGCAAAGCACCTCAAAAAATGTCTCTCAGGACATGAGAAGTGACATTCAGCCAAGAAGAAAATAATACTGCCCTCCTGTCCGATGCAGATATTTAAGCTCGGCATAGTCCTCTGGATACGATGATATGTTTGAAGGCACCCTAAATTAAAGTTAAGGTGTATTTCTGATGTATTCCTCTGCAGCTCCTGAGATAAATAGAACAGCACCTCTGAACCACTCTTTACATTTCCCTCTGTAAAGCTGAGATGAAAGTTTCACAGCATGAAACCCACAGAGCTGCCTCAGACCTCCATGCCTTCGGCTCCTCTCGCTGCTCAAGGAAGACAGTGTAAGAGAAGGCTGCCCCAGACAGCACTGTCACATTGAAATGGGCCTCTAGAAGTAGTTTTTGCTCTTTAATCTGACCCAGCCACATTTTTGTACAATGAAGAAACATGTGCTAGTAACTCTTCGGGTCAGATTTAATTTTAAGATTGGATACCTTGCATTATATACATAGAGGGGAGCCAGCAGCCAGCTGTATTTCCGTATTTCCATTTCTACACATATCGAGCCATAGAATATTATCAATATTAAGGAAAAACAGACACTTTCAGTTTTCTGTTCTTCATAATTTTACATTGCTTTATATAATAGTCATTGAAAATATCGTAAGACACACAGAGAAAATTCATCATGAGACAATTTCATCAAAATTCACAGTGTGAAAATAATAACGTGAAAATAAGTGGAGATGCAAATTGTCGCACAAAACCCACAACCACTGTCTGTAGTCAGCAGTCTAACTGGCAGCTGATTACTAAGGGCATTTTTCGGGGGTCGACGCTATCTAGGTCTTCAATAACGACCTGGAAGATGGGATGCAGTGTACTCTCGGCAAGTTCGCACTCTGCACCAAGCTGGAGGGCAGGGCTGCTCTTTTTGAGGGACCTGGGCAGGCTGGACAAGTGGGCTGGCAGTGGCTTCACCAGCTCTGGAAAAGGCACATATCCAAGTCGTGCTCCAGGACAGAGAGAAATCCCCACGCAAAGGGACAGAGTGGGGGTTAGCTCCATGGAAAAGCCCCCCTCGGGGGTCAAGCTCACCAGGACCGGGACTTATAGTAAAAGTGGCCAACCATGCCCTGGGCTGTGTCAGCAAAAGGGAAGCCAGCAGGAGAGGCGGGAGACCCTACCCCTCCATTCAGCACTTGTTTCTTCATCTTTGAGGAGTGAAGGCAATGGGGAGAGCTTACGGCTGTCCACAGCTGCCTGAAGAAGAGAAGACAGAGCCAGGTTCTTCCCAGAGATCTTCAGTGACTGCACAAGAAGTGACGGGCGCAAGCTGGAACACAGCAAGTTCCCACTAGATACCAGGAAACAAATTCCACCTTATAGAATCACAGAATCATAGAATGGTCCAGGCTGGATGGGTGGCTCAGTCCTGGGACACGGCCCAGACAGTCTCCATCCCTGGAGATACTGAAAACTCATCTAGGCAAGGCTTCGACCAACCCGATCAAACTTCAAATTTGGCCCTAGTTTGTGCACGGGAACCTCAAAAGGTCAGTTTGAAGCTAAATTAATCTAATTTTCAAATATCACGCGCAAAATATTTTTTAATACCAGAGCATTTTTAGCAAAAGCTGCTTTTTTGAACCTTAACATCATACATCACACAGTAATGGCCCTCAAAAGCTGTATAGAAGAGGCTGGGATCAATTTTCTGCAGGGGACGCAGAATGATAAGGTGAGAAAGGACCTTCTTCTCACTCAGAATATTCACAATTGACTCCAAGATTATGACAAGATCATAAAAATCTTTATTAACAAAAGCCTGGTCAAGACATGGGCTGCCAATTCAGCAAGACAAACCTGTGCCACTTGACAACCAGTGAATAATACACATATTTGAACAAACACTTTGCCCACACACTCATCGGTAGAACATATGTTTTTGACTGCCTGGAAACTCAGCCCTACCGTGAGACACGGGGCACAATTCCTGAAATCGTGAACAGTTAAAAACGGCAGCAATTTGTTTTCACTTTACTCATCCTCCCCATCCATTTTTTCTTCAAAACAAGCTTCTTGGAGGAATTACGGATTATATTCAACACAGCGCTATGTGACAGCCCACAGATGGATGCATTTCTAATGAATCTGGAGAAGTTAAAAACGCGCTGATAGCAGACATGGGGGAAAAAAAATAAAAATCTGGGGAATTCTCCTTAATTAGATTACACTCTGCGCACCCTGTCTGTATGAATGAGGACACAGCAGTGGAAACCGCCTGACGGCGTTGTTAATGCAACTGCTAGGGCTTGTAGTAGCGGACATCTGTTTTAAAGCTGTGATCCAAATCTGCCCCTAGAGGCCAATCAGCCGGGCTTTGGACCTCGGTCTAAAACACTAAAAGCAAAATTCGTACTTGCTGGGAGCAGGTGCAATTCCATTAAACTCAAAGGAATTACTGTCCACCCCATTTCAACGTCAGCCGACCCTTCACGCAGCTCCTACGGTCTGCAGGCGAGACACAGGCACAAGGAGAAATAAACCCATTGATTGTAAAATGTTCAAGTATCAGCAGGGTGTAGTTATGCTGTTCCCCAGCCTAGAAGCGTGTCTCAATATAGTGATCAAAGTGCAACACACACTCGGCTCCCACTCGCTGCCCTGCAAGTCAAGGCCTTGAAAATGTTCACGGAATCACGGAATTGTCGGAGTTGGAAGGGACCTTCTAGAGATCATCCACTCCCACTCCCCAGCCAAAGCAGGGTTGCCCAGAGCACATCACTCAGGACGGCATCCAGGTGAGGCTTGAAGATCTCCAGAGAAGGGGACTCCACACCCTCCCTGGGCAGCCTGTGCCAGGGCTCTGCCACCCTCACCCCAAAGAAGTTCTTCCTCAGATTGGAGTGGAACTTCCCATGGTCCAGCTTGTGCCCGTTGCCCCTCGTCCTGTCACCGGGAACCACTGAAAAGAGTCCGGCTCCATCCTCCTTCAACCCACCCTTTAGATACTTACAAGCATTAAGAAGGTCTCCCCTCAGCCTTCTCTTCTCCAAGTTAAAGAGCCCCAGCTCTCTCAGCCTTTCCTCATCAGGGAGATGCTCCAATCCCTCCATCATCTTTGTTGCCCTTTTTTTGCTGTATCTTCTCCCTCATGCTTAATTTTGTTGCATACAGACATGCACAAGGATATATCCCCTTGCCTAGAAGACTTCATTTTTTTCTCTGAAAGCAGACTCAGTTCATGTTTTGTTACAATAATCCAAGGCATGGGTCAAATATGGAGGGGGCAGAGGGGGAAAATCTGGAAATGATCCACCCACACGTCACCACAGACAACAGGCACACACACCTCTGTATAAATAAATAACCGCTAAGCCATCCCCATTCATGTTTCTAATTAGTGCAACCTATTTAACAAATAGACACATAATATAGGTCAATTATGTAGGTCATGATAAATTTGTGAAGAACTTCAGCCTGTAGGGCACCAAAAAGGCCACGTTGAGGCAGCATTTTCAAAGTTAACAGCTACTTTCCCCGCGTGGCTTATGAGCAGCAGCGAGGAACAGCAGAGTGCTCTCTTGGCTTTTTTTTGTTCTGTGGTACCACAGCCACAACCACTAACGAAACCGTCAGCGACATCCCCTGGGAGACACCCTCTGTGATACGACGGCGGAACATGGTGGAGCCCACCCAGCATTTATTCTAGACAAATCCAACGCAAAGCCACTAAGATCATCTATTACAGCCTCTAGAAAAAGAGCAACATAAACTTACTTGGCCCGATTCTGGAGTGCTTCAGAGTTTGAGCTTATTGACACATGATACTGTTAGCTCGAGAAAAAAATATCCTGGAAGAAAAAAAAAAAAAAAAGACATATTGCTTCAGATCACAGAAATCATTAAAGCAGCATTAGAAAAGTCAAAGACACAGCTGGGAAAGCAAAGCAGTCAGTGGAGGGCCAACACGCGGATGTGGCAGAGGCATGTTTTCATCAGGGTTCCCTCAGAATAGGAGGCTTATGTGATCGTCTTGCCCACCTGCTGCCCCTCCAAAACTTTTGAACCCAGTTACTAGTTTCAGCCGCAATTGTCAGAAACGTCTCAAAGATGTTTGATTTCTATCAGTTTGTCAAAAACTGGTGGGCAGCAGAGGAGATGAACATATTTACACTTCCTCTTAATGAGGTTCAACAAGGGCAAGTGTAGGGTCCTGCACCTGCAGAGGAAGAATGTCAGACACCAATATAGGTTAGGGGTGGACCTGCTGGAAAGAGCTTCTGAGGAGAAGGATCTGGGCCTCCTGGTAGATCATAAATTATCCATGAGCCAGCAATGTGCCCTTGTGGCCAAGAGGGCCAATGGGATCCTGGGCTGCAGAGGGAAGAGTGTGGCCAGGAGGTGGAGGGAGGTCATTCTCCCCCTCTGCTCTGCACTGGGGAGGCCACAACTGGAATCCTGCATCCAGTTCTGGGCTCCCCAGTTCAAGGGAGACAGGGAACTGCTGGAGAGAGTCCAGCGTAGGGCAACAAAGATGATGGAGGGATTGGAGCACCTCCCTGATGAGGAAAGGCTGAGAGAGCTGGGGCTCTTTAGCCTGGAGAAGAGAAGGCTGAGGGGAGACCTTCTTAATGCTGACAAGGATCTAAAGGGTGGGTCGAGGGAGGATGGAGCCGGACTCTTTTCAGTGGTTCCCAGTGACAAGACGAGGGACAACGGGGCACAAGCTGGATCATGGGAAGTTCCACTCCAATCTGAGGAAGAACTTCTTTGGGGTGAGGGTGGCAGAGCCCTGGCACAGGCTGCCCAGGGAGGGTGTGGAGTCCCCTTCTCTGGAGATCTTCAAGGCCCGCCTGGATGCCGTCCTGAGTGATGTGCTCTGGGCAGCCCTGCTTTGGCAGGGGAGTTGGACTGGATGATTTCTAGAAGGTCCCTTCCAACTCCAACAATTCTGTGATTCCGTGAAAGGAAATGGCCACTCAGCATTTATCTAGTACATTTGGCCATGGCCAAGGACAGATGCATCTCCGGAGAAGCCACAGTATGTGTCAAGTCCTGCCTTGCTAGAAACGCTGGGAAGGAGTGATGGGGAACCACAGTGGAGGGCATCAAAGGTGCCATGTGGGGCTTCAGGGAAGTGACGGGACTGCAGAGCTGCCCGTTCTGCTGAGGGAGACAGGGAGGACGCGGCGATCGACTATCACAACCAGTGCCACAGATGTGTGGTGTGCAGCAGGGGGATAAAGGGGTTGTGGGACTCAGATCTGTGGGGAAACAAGCTTAATACTCGCTGTTTGATTTTTCTGCTGAAGTTCAGCACTAGTTTAATTTGTTCTTTGAGACAAAGGGAGAAAACGAATCTTGGATGGGAATTTGAGCTGTAGGTTTAGTTGCTGTTACTTTCCCTTCGTATTTCCAGAATATTTTTTCCTCTTCAGGCAATCCCAACTCGGCCTGCCGTGGGACAAGGACTTCTGGCTTCCTGGACAGCGGTTAGCAGAGGAACTCCAAAATCTTCAAGTGGAATATGCTCTTCTGTACTTTAAACGTGCAATAATACTAATAGCATTATTAGCTAAGTGGGTGGGGAGCACCCGGGACACAGCTCGGAACCAAGATGCAGAGCAACAGCAGTTGGGAGGCTGGTGCCTGAGCACCCATGGGCTGCGACGCCAGCTTCAGTGGCCCCAGCACCAGCCACCAGCTGGGAACAGACCCCTCACCCCTCTGAGCTTCCCAAACATAATATCTATAACATAATCTAATTTATATCTATGGCATAATCTCGTTACTCTTTGCATTAGTCACGAAAATAACCTTTTAATTATACAGTTTCTCATATTTGTACAATTTTGCCCTTGATCACTGTTTAGTAATTCTCATCCAGACATCCAACACAATTGTTCTCATAACACTGGAGATAGTTTCCCAAACAGCTGGTTCCCAATAACCGGCATTCTGGCTCAGGTATGGTAAATATAATACACCAAGCTGTGAATCTAAACATGCACATATAAGTAATATATTTAACACGTAGACACCATACTTGAAAATTTGTTACAAACCTCAGACTACAGGGCTTGAGTTAATCCTAGGAGTGACCACAGGACTGTGGGTGAGAAAGTCTCAGGGACAAACACAAAACCTTTAAAACCACCTACACTCCCTCCCGGGGCCACAGATGAGGCAAGGGGGTCTCCACGAACAGACTGAAAACTGCTCCCTGTGCACATAAACCATGCTTTTTCACAAAAAAAAAACAAAAAAAAAACAAACACAAGCAACCACAGCATCACATTCCCATTCTTTGGGACCTCTCCTCTGAACTGCAGCGCTGTTTATAGATACATATGCAAGATATTTCAACTACGAGAAATAAATACTGGGCTATTTTGCCCCATCCCTGGGGAAATGGTGTTCCCGATAAAATACTGCTCTCTGCTGGCCTGGCCTGCTTTTCCATGAGGGCCTCACTTCCCACAGTCTTACGTCTTCCCCAGTGAAAAGGGGAAAGAACACCTCATTTTGCTGGCTCTTTAATTGCATCTTTTAGCAACTGGTGACAGAAGCATCTTTCATTCGGGTTGAAAAACACTATATTGCAAAGGAGAACAGTTTTAACACCACATAAATCTTTTGTCTTGAAGAAAAAAATGCAAGCGGTCCTTGAACCTGAGTAATTCTCCACAAGTATTCCTGTTTTCTTGCAACTTGAAAGAAAAAAAAACGGCTGCGCGTGTAGCAGGCTGCCCATTGTAACGAGCTCAGACAAGAGTGTATTTGCAAACGTTAAGGGATTGAAGTCCTGTTCTGGACTTAGGGAGACTTGCTCCTCGGTGAGAATTTTCACAGCAGCCCAAAATCCCCGTAACAATCACAGGATTTGAGATGATGCTCCCCGATGTTTTACTTTAAAGGACAACTCCAAGCCTGGGTAGTTCCCTGGCCTGAAACTTGTAACATCTCTACTCTATATCCCCCTGCCTTTTTTTTTTTTGTGGTTTTACCAAAAGGGGATCACTCAGACCAAAGCTACCTGAAAACCAGCTTATTTACATTGAATCTACCTTCATGCTGCCACTGAGTATCGCCGTGCTACAGCTGGTATAGCAATAACCACAAAAGCTGACGACTTTTAATCTGTCAACGTCTCATATCTGCGGTCAGAGTAAGGCAATGCAATGCTGCAGACCCACCGAGACCAGCCACCCATGCCCACCTGCAAGTGCCATCCTCCCCTCTGTCCCACAGATAAAGGGTATTTACCCGGCAGTCAGGCTGCATCTTTGCTGAGGGTCTCCTGTCTATCTTCTTCCATGGATGGATTTACAGCTCCTGAGATGCTGTGACCGACCGGAGTGCTACAGCAGCAATTTTGGGATTAACACCGACTGGAATTACCAGAATGCTCTCAGCTGCTTTTTTCCAAGCTGCCTGCAGGCTCAGACAGGCTTCTGTGGAGAAACCACACTAGGTGTCAGGGTCTCACTTACAAACTAAGAAACTAAATATAGATCCTGTTGCCATCACATCCCTGGGGAGCCACAAATTTTAAAGATTTTTTTTTAAGTCTTTGCGCCTTAATCTTCCCTTACACAATTCTCCCATTAATAACATGATTCCTTTTAAATATAATTAAACAACATTAAAGCAAGTTCTAAAAATAATTGGAAAGATCAGTTTCATTTAGCCGGGTAAAAGAGGGATTTTGATTTCAACAGTAACCATCAAATTTCTCAATGCCTGCTACCTACTGGGCAAACTAATTTACTTTCCAAACACTGCAATGAGGGGGTAATTTACTAGAATAAATAAAAAGCCTGGGAGACTCTGCACTCATTCCAAGAGTGGAGTCTCTCAGCACAGACACCTCCACGGAGCTTTGGAAGCGGAAGGAGGGATCGCCAGGAGGACGCCAGCCTCTCGCCCACTGCCGACAGCATCACGGCTTAGACCTCTGCTCTGCATCCCATTTCCAAACATCAGTATCTGTCTCTTTCCTTCATACCTTGCACTTGCTGCTGCGTGCTCACGCATCCTCACTCCCAAAACCACCCCTCCGCATTCTTCTAGATTGGGTGGAAGATGCCGCAGGAGTAATTTTAGCTGGTGAAAGACAAAATGATCTAAGTGGAAGAAAAGCTATTAAGGAAGTTACTCAAGCAGAAAAACTGCTAGAGGAACACGAGGTAAGAAAAAAAAAAAGCAAAGCAGCAACCCGAGGGTGTCCTTTGCTCTCATCTACCAACACTTTCTGGCTCACAGCTGGACCCAACTTGCAGGTGAGAAGCTCTTGCCAGGGCTGGATCTCACAAGTGGAGCAGGGGGTGTCCAGAAGTGAGGCTGGCCATCTCCTTGGTGACCTTATCCCAGGGCTACAGGACCTCTCCCTTCACTTGCACAGGCCTTACTCTGCTTCACAGCTGCCTTCTGTGCCTCCCCTCCTCTCCCCTTGGGGACTGTTTCTCTCACACCTATAGAAGCATAGAATGGTTTGGGTTGGAAGGGACCTTAAAGACCACTGAGTTCCAACCCCCCTGCCCTGGGCAGGGACACCTCCCACCAGACCAGGTTGCTCAAAGCCCCATCCAGCCTGGCCTTGAACCCCTCCAGGGACGGGGCAGCCACAACTTCTCTGAGCAACCTCTTCCAGTGTCTCACCACCCTCATAGTGAAAAATTTCTTCCTAATATCTAATATAAATCAATCCTCTTCCAGTTTGAAGCCGCTACTCCTTGTCCTATCACGACATGCCCTTGTAAAAAGTCCCTCCACATCCTTCCTGTAGCCCCCTTCAGATACTGGAAGGCCATTATAAAGTCTCCCCGGAGCCTTCTCTTCTCCAGGCTGAACAAACAACCCCAGCTCTCTCAGCCTGTCTTCACAGCAGAGGTGCTCCAGCCCTCTGATCGTCTTTGTGGCCCTCCTCTGGACTTGCTCCAACGGGTCCACGTCCTACTGATGTTGGGGGGACCCAAGACCTGGACGCAGTACTGCAGGTGGGGTCCCACCAGAGCTGAGGGGCAGAATCCCCTCCCTTAGCCCTACTGGCCACGCTGCCTTATGATGCAGCCCCCCCCCCCTCCGTGAGGGGGGCTCCGCTGGGCCTTGCCGGGGGAGGGGGGGGGGAACCGGCCTTGCGGAACCGGCCGTGTCCTCCCTCTCCTCACGGAGGAGCCCCCACAGCGGCCAAGGCCTTCCCCGAGCCCCGGGTTTAGCAGGGGAGCGTTGAGGAGGAGGGGGGGAGGCTGCGCGGCCCGCACCGCGCCTGCGCTGCGGGAGTCGGGGGGGCGGGCCGGCGGCGTCGCCATGGCGGGCGTGAGTGCGGGCGGCGGGTACGGCCGGGAGCCGCGCCGTGTACCCCGGGGGGGGGTGGTGGTGGTGGTGGTATGGCGGTGGGGATCCGTGTGTGAGGGGGGCGCGGAGATGGTGCCGGGCCGGGTTGGGTCGTGTCGGGGCCGCGCTAGGCCCGGGCTGCCCGCCGGCCTGTGCCGCGGCCCGGCTCCCGCGGGAGAGTTGATGCCGGTTCTCCTCAGGAGAACGGGGGGGTCAGAGGCGGTCCGTGCCGGCAGACTGCCGCTCCTCCATTGCCCCCCCGTCCCTCCAGCCGCCCCTTTCCCGCGGCCTCCAAGGATTGTCTTCTCAAAGGACCCTCCGGTTCCCGCCGCTTTCCTCCCCTGGCCTGTTTTCGGTTCTCCTGGAGCTGCCTTCAGGCCTTTCCAGCACCGGGGAGATGGAAATAATCACCCTCTATACGTGCACTAATTGCCGCCTACGTCCCCGAGTCTGCTGATAGAAGCCGGAAAGATTTTTCCTTTTTTTTTTTTTTTTTGCCATGCCATCTCCCTGATTTCTGCCTCATGACGGTTCCTTTTCCCCGACACCCATCCATTCTTCACGTTTTTTCTTCCCTCCATTTTTATAAAATACCGTCTCACCTGTTTTGGGCAATACCCCATAGTCACCGTGAGTTTAAAATCCTCCCCCTCGGTACACCTGAGTTCGTATCATCCACAGATTATATGTGTCAAAACCTCGTTTAAATCAACTCCATCGGTTGGTTTGCTTTCTCTTCTTCATTACGCTATCAAAAAAAGAAAGGTATAATGTAATTTGCTCCCCGTGAATTACCGCTGACTGTTTTTTAATCATCTGGATGACGTCCTGTGGGTGCTTGTAGATCTCTTGTGTTGTCCTTTGCTGCGGTTTCTTTCCTGGTATTGGAACTGGGGAGGTCACTCCTAATTCCCTGGATCTTCTATCTCGCCTTTTAAACACAGATTTTAAATTGCCCTTGTCCACTCTTTTGGGAGCGCCTCCTAACAAGGGTAACTGTAAATGACTCGAGTTGCCCAGAGAGGTTGTAGGACCTTCCTTAAAGGTTTCAACCTTCAACCAAGGTGGTTGAAGGTTTTCAACATGCAGTCGGATCCCTGAGCAAGGTGGTGGGCTCCCATAGCTGTGCCTGTGCTTTGAGCAGGAGGTTGGATGAGAGACCTCTTGAGGTCCCTTCCCACCTCCGTTACGCTGTTAAGCTTTTCTGAACTCTCCTTATTCTGTTCCTTCTTAGGAGGGAACATTGGCTCAGGAGCAATGGGGAAGAGAAGATTTATGCAGCTTCATGTCTTAAAATTAGCTGTAGATCTCAGTGACGTGCTGAAGGAGGATGGATGTGTTTCTTCTGAACCATTGGGGAAGCAGTGTGTGGTCTTGTAGGCATCCAGCAGCCATGGAGGCATTCGGTGGTTAGGACAAGTGACATGGGAGAGAAGGATTTTGCTGCTACAAGTCGTTGGCAGGGCAATCCCAGATTTTAGACTGCAGGATTCTACCTTGTCCTACTGGAATAAATGTAGGCATTTAACTGCAAGTTTCCCTGGGCTACTTGAGATAGGTTTCAGTGCTGAAGGGAGTAGCTGTGATATCTCAGTCTTACTCCAGACGCTGAAGGAGCTTCAGGCACAAATCCATTTAGTTGCCAGCAGTAGTCTGTCACTCCCTGTGGGTAAGTTTTTTTTTTTTACCAGGCTGTTTGTTCCAGTGACTTACTGCTTACTTTGACTGTCACGCCCAACTTCATTATCACAGAATTAAACCAACTAACAGTTAAATATTTAACTAGTGTTAACTAAGTCAAGTTTAGTCCTGCAAGTAAGTCCCTTATCAAATAACCGTCATACCCTTAAATCATTTTGGGCAGGTTCAGAAAATAAAGCCTATCTTTTCTTTCCTGTTGGTTATAGGAGTAATGTGGGAACCACCTGTTCTGTGCGAAGGACAATAAATAAAACATTTGATAAAGGGAAGAAACAAAATATCTGCTAAATGGAAGCCATGAAGATATCGAAGCGGTTCTTCGCTTTTGGGATTTTGGCGTGCATAGCTTTTTATGTTGCCTACATAAAATGGCACTTGGATTCCAAACCAGTCGTGGGAGCAACAGAAGGAGTTGCTGAAAGCCGGGTAGACAAACTGAACCATCAGGCACTGACCACGGATCTCTCAGTCTTTTATGGAATTATGTTTGATGCAGGAAGCACTGGAACTCGCATCCATATTTTTAAATTTACACAGCAGCCAAAAGGTATGGCCTGCTCATTTCCATAACATCTAGAGCAGATTATTGATGATTCTAGGGATCACTTGGAACAAACAGGCTTGAGCTCTTTCTAGAGAGCCATCAGGAAACGTATGACGATTCAAGCATGTGGGTTTGGGTGAAATGATGAAAATATTCAACAAGGAGAAAATGCTGTAATGTCAGAATGTGAACTAAACAGCAGCTGTACCTTTAGAACCTTGAAGAGGAGCAGTTTTTCATCACACTGCTTGGTGGAAGAGGGGACTATAAATTCAAACTGCCTTATTCCCCCAGATTTTCACCGTGAGGTTGTTGGCTGTCTCCAATTCCTGGCAGCGAGCTGCTTCTCTCTGCATTGTCTGTTTTAGTGCATCCTTGGCTTCAGTGTTGGATTTAAATTAGAAAACTTTACTGTTTGATTGAAATTGCATCTGGACAGAAAGTATTGCTGAGAAGCAAGACAGGAATATACAAAAAAGCTCCAGTTTTCCTCTGGAGCGGTAAGCCTCATTTGTTTAGGTGTTGTCAGCTCCTAGTTGTGAAACTCAAAAAATGAAAGAACCTGTGTGGGTACTGTCAGTAGGTGATCTGAGGATGCTTTTAGGGATTATCAGTGTGGTGTACGGTGTGATGGGCCTGGGGGGAGCACCTTAGGTTTGCAGAGTGGTTTTCTCAGGAGCTAATTTCATAGCAAGGGCTGCATTTAAAGGTTGAGTGGCTGTTGGTAGTTCATTAGACAGAGGCTTCAGTTGACTTCCGCTGGAACATAATGATGTAATTTCTAAAGTGGTTTTCTTTTTGTGTATGTGAAATTATTTGCACCATGACTGATTTTGGAATACTGTTTTTGAACAGAGACTCCCAGATTAACCCATGAGACGTTTAAAGCGCTGAAGCCAGGTCTATCCGCCTACGCCGATGATGTCGAAAAGGTCATTTTGCTTCTATTACTGTAAAAATAGATGCCTCAAACCCTCCTGTTCTTGCTACGTCCTGCAAATCACATCTTGCAGTGGTGCAGTGTGCTGAACTGTCTCAGTGCAGGGAAGTGTCTCCACATGATACAATCCCACAGTAAAAGCTGGTCAGGGTGCAGAGCAGCAAGGAACAGAACGCATCTCATTCTGCTCCGTGACGTTGTTAATTAAGCACAGTGGATGTTTTTCCTATCGCTGCCTTGAGAATGTTGACGCGCTTAAGAAAATGACACAAGAGCAGTGTTGGATTGGAGCAGAACCTGCTCTAAAAGTGGCTGGAGTTGGATTCTCAGGAAAACAGTCTTAACAGGCCAAATACTAAGTGAATTCTCTCCTGTCTCCCTTACCTTCTGGCTCACAGAGATTTAGGGACCTCCTGAGCCAGACTTAACACCCAGCTCACAGTGTTTTACTGGATCCAGAGGCCCTTTTTTTTTTTCCCCCCAAAGATTTGTCGTACTGCCTGTTGAATCTTTTGTAGCCAAAACATTCAGTAGCAGAGAGTTCTGTGTGACTGTTCGAAAAAGTGACTCTTCCTGTTTGTTTTTGACCCGTTGCTGGATATTCCCCATTACATCCAGCAGGTCTCACAATTCAGGAGGCAGTGAGTCCTCCACCTTCTCCTGACCCCTCGTGATATTCACTTGTCTCTGTTCCGCACAGACAGCGAGTCATACCTCTGATCACCCTTTTTGCCCTTCCAAGAAAGGCAAATCTGAAGAGTTTCTAAGATGCCTTTTTTTTTTTTTTGTTCTTTCTCTGCTCACAGAGTGGCCAGGGAATAAAAGAGCTCCTGGAGGTGGCGAAAAAGGAAGTTCCTATGGAGCTGTGGAAGTTTACTCCTCTGGTCCTGAAAGCCACAGCTGGCCTACGGTTGCTGCCGGGAGAGAAAGCTCAGAAGTTGCTGGATAAGGTACAATTTCTTGTCTTTCAGTTTGCTTTCCAGAAATATTACAGCAAATTTGGGTCCCTTCTGTGCAAGGTGCATACTCCTTTATCTTCACGTACATGAGCCATTCCTATCAGTTAACCCTGCGAGCAGTGCAGAGCCACCTGGCCTCAAATGGGGTTGGGGGGAGAAGCTGGGGGAGTACAAGCACGGAGGAGTTAATGACAGCTCCAAATAACCCCGGAGATGACATATAACAAGTGTAATGAGATACTCCTAACAGTCACCACAGTCTCGTTCTTACTGGGTGTGTTTGTTGGTGGTTTTGACCAGGATGCTGCTATTTTGAGAAAAGCTCTCTGCTATTTGATTGGTCATGCTATCAGCCTGCTGCTGCAAGGTTGCTTCTTCATATTGATTGGAAAGAATGTAAATTGTATTTATAGGTGTGTCAAATAGGTTTAATATTTTAAAATACTATAAAAATAAACAAAATATTATGTTCTACACCTTACCGCTTCAGGAAAAGTTTATTAAATGTGCACTAAGTGTACTCTTTTTTTTTCTAAGCAATAATTGGAAGGAAGAAATGTGGTGTGGTTGAAACCCATGTCTGTATTGTTCTCTGCTGCCTGCAAGCTGGCCTGTTCTTTTCCATGCTGAATTTCAGCTGGAACTGCTGCAGTTGTTACTTTAGAAGGCTCTGGAAACCTAGGGCTTTGCTACCTCATGTGGGATGTAGCGTAGAGGGCCTCTAACAGCCAACATGCTCCTGGTAAAAATGCCATTCCCTGGGGCATTGCTGGAAGCCAGGGTGTTCATCTCCTGCCTCTCCGGTGAATATATAATGCCCTGTGCCTCACCAGTTGGAGCAAAGTAAATAGGGTTCCCTTCCCTACCCATGTCCATCCCTTGTTAGTGGCATTTCTGAGCAGTCTTCAGGCTTGAAAACCCACACGTCCATCCCTGTCTCTGCACCAAACTGCAGAGCCAGTGTGTAAATCGCTGACCTTTTCTAGCAGAGCGCAGGCTGATGCTTGTTGGGCTCTTGAACTTCAAACAAAGCGGTGAGCAGCAGTCAGGATCAGGCCCAAGAAGAAGAGCAGTGGTGTAAAACGGAAGTTTTTTAAAAAAAAAACAACTTGCTTTCCAGCTGGGAAAAAAAAAAAAAAAAAAAGATTTCTCTGAGCGTAGCTTTTATTTGAACTGCAGGTGAAGGAGATTTTTCAGGCCTCCCCCTTCTTTGTGAGGGACAACTGCGTGTCGATCATGAACGGAACCGATGAAGGTAGGATAACTTGGGGAGACCCTTTCTGCAGTCCTGGAGATTCCTGCTGGGCTGTCACAAGTCCCCACTCACTGTAGTGGGAACCCACAAGCCACGGGTTTCGCTCGGTTTTTACGCCGCCTCAGGCAGTGCCCGCCAGAGAGATCGTTGTGCTGCGTTTTCCGCTTCCAAGTCCTGAACTCTGTCCTGATTTTCCAAGCTCTTGAGTGCTGGGCAGTTCCTGTGGGATCACCGGGAAGCCGCCGTGCAGTCAGCACTTTGGGAAATGTTTCTGAATATCTGCCTGTTGAGATGGTCTTCGGCAGCTGGTTTTGCACAGCCTGCTCTTGCCCAGAGATTTCTGGAAGTATTTGGTTGTAATGTTAATTATAACTGATCTAATTGAGTGTGATTGTGAATTCAATCTCCAAAAAAAAAAGTTATATAGAGAAGAAAATACGGGCTGAAATAAGTTGATGCTCATCAAAAAATGCTGAGAGTCAGTCTGGATTTGAAATAATTTGAAGAAACATGCCTAAATGCTAAGTAACTGAGTGTTGAGATGTGTTTTAAAGTCTGCTTAGAAACCAAGCTTTAAAATAGCTGTAGCTGTTTGGAGCTGTTTATGAGTTTCTTTTTTACTGCTTCATGGAAGAAAGACGCTGTAATTCTTTTTGTTTTGTTTTAAAATTGTTAGTAGCAGTGACAGCCTTGGTTCAGCCAAGGGTTGAACCGGACCGTGTTCCCTAGCATGCCTTGAGTTTTAATCCCATAGATAAATATTTGAATTTGTTAACATCAGGCCCGCTAATTCATCTAATTTATGGAGAAAAGGTTTTTAAAGCAAGAAAGGGAGAGAAACAGTGCGGCTCAGAAAAATGTTTAGAGGAAAATAGGAAAAATCAGAACACTGAAAAGGTGAAAATTCTTAGTATTTAAAAGGAAAGCTCGAGTGCCTGACATCACACAAAAGCCCGACCAGCGGATGTTTTCCTAGAAAATGAACAATGTGAGTGTGGGTCATTTCCTTGTCCTTTAGCTGAGGTTTGGAGCCTTTGTGACTTCTCGCCTCAGTTTTTCATCTGAGAAATACAGGGTTCTCCAGGCATTTCATATATGAAATGGGCATTTCTCCCCAAAATATCGGATAAGCTGTGGTATAGAAGGTCATTCTCTTTGTTTAACTTTAAATTGCCTCCAGCTAAACAGATCCTGAAGCAGGAAAACCTTGTAAGATGGCTCACCTTGTTTGTTACCGTTGTTAGACAAAGTGAAATGGTAGGATCTAACAGTGCGTCTTCTGAACTTTTTTTCTTATTAGGTATTTCAGCTTGGATCACAATAAATTTTTTAACAGGTACGTGTACACAAGTATGTGCATAAAGATATGACCAGTGCTGTGAAATTCATGCTATTTTCTGCTCCTACCTGGGATTTGCTTATTCATTGGGGTGGAGTGGGAGAAAGGAGGATCTGGGAATAAGTCAGCAGTTGTTTTTGGCCTGGCCTATTTAAGTCATTAGGGTTTTGGCCATTTACTTGACAGAGTGAGGAGTTTAATCCCCTTTCCTAGATGTTTAATGTAGCCTTTCTTTCAATTCCCTGTAGGGCACCAGAGCATTTTATTCCTTTTTAGAGTCTGCCATTAGCTCTGGCTAAATTTTTAATGTGGGTATTCTAGATGTGCTTGGCGGCTGCACAGAGTGAAAGAAAGTGCTATGCTACTTCCTTATGGATTTATGATATAGAAATACCACAAGTGTTGATGCTGTTGAGATAGAAAAGGGGGCTGAAGAGCAAAGTGAAAACTGAGCTTGACAGTAAGTCAAGCAGCCTGCCGTCTGAGCGCTCCCTTCAGCACACACAGTGCGTGGAGCAGTACAATTAGTGCTCTCCAGCCTTTTATGCTGCCAGGAAATATCAGAAAGGTCAGAGATCTTCAAACATCAGCTGTCGTGAGGTGTACCGAGGTAGCTGGCCCGAACTGGTTTTGTCAGGAAGGTGTATTTGAAGGGTTTAGAGAAGAACTGGATTTAAATGAGAAGAGCGGTCTGGGCTGGCAGCAGGAAGAATTCTAAGAGAGCGAAGTCTCTTAGGCCAGCTCTTTTCAGTCTGTCATCCCCTTGGCCATAGGAATCTGTAAAATATCACTAAGGGATCAAGAAGAGGTGGCCAAGAAAACCACATTCCTCCCTGTTACAAAGTGGTTACCAGAGTAGAGTTTGCAAAAGGGTCTTTGCATCCCCTGAAAAATGTTTAGGAATCCAGTAACCAAAGCCGCTCTAATTAGGGCGTGAACAGCCACCAGAGAAATAAGAGAAATTGTCACTTGAAGATTTTCAGGGCACCCTGATAAAGCCAAAATAAGTGCCCAGTAGATGATGGTATAATTTAGTGCCAGCTGGAAGCTGACAGATGGAGTTAGATTGTTCTTTTTCTTTACCACTGTACTTCTGGTTTTGTTCCTAGCCAGTTTCTCACAGCGCCCACCGTGGCTTTCTCTCTTGTGTCACACATTTCCAGGTAGCCTGGATGATCCGCAGAAGAGAAGCGTAGGGATGCTGGATTTGGGTGGTGGATCAACACAGATCACCTTCCTGCCGCGCACCGAGGTAACGTGAACGTGCAGGCTGTTGGGAAGCGCTGGCGCAGAAATCCTCAGATTTGTTTCCCTTGGAAACGGCCCAGGAGTTTGTCAGCGTGAGGTGAAGCCACGCTTCTGACAGAAGAACCCAGGCCACTTGGTAACATCTGCCTTGTTACAGTCAGTCATGGAGGCATTCAAAACTCTCTGTCGGTGGGGTGTGGGGTGAATCTGCCGGAGCTGCTTTATTCTCGGGGAAAACGCAGTGTTTGCCTGAGCGTCTTAATCCTTGACCCTTAGTTTGTGCTGCTTTGAATGAAGAACTCAAAGGCAATGCTGTTAATTAATTCCAGTCCAACATTTGGCCTGTATGGGGTTTTAAAAACACAGATTGCCTTCTCAGTCCTTGTTTCTTGTTTTCCTGAGTTCACTCAGTTGCAAATGAATGCTTTCTAAGGAGCAACTGTTATTGTGCAGTAAAAATACAAGCTGATGTTTGTCATTTTGAAGTTCCACTCAAATCTGAGGAGGAACTTCTTTGCGGTGAGGGTGGAGCACAGGCTGCCCAGGGAGGGTGTGAAGTCCCCTTCTCTGGAGATCTTCAGGAGCCACCTGGATGCCATCCTGAGTGATGTGCTCTGGGCAACCCTGCTTTGGCAGGGGAGTTGGGCTGGATGGTCTCTAGAAGGTCCCTTCCAACTCTGACAATTCCATGATTCTGTGATTTCAGCTTCCTGTCATGGCATTTTTGTAGGTGTCCTGTGAGCTGGAAGCCCTGTGGACGTGGACTTGTAAGGCTCTGGCCTGAACAGAGATACTGTTCATAGTAAAGCAGGGGGTTGGGATGCTGCATGTTGCGTCCCAACCCGGGCTAATCGAGACGTTGTCTTCTCGCAGCAGAATGACAGGGGATGTGAAGAGCCCAGGATGTGGAAATTCTGGTCTTAGAGATGCCGTTAAGATAGAAGCAGCATGAGTAGCGTGGTGGCCTGAGCTTTGCTCCCCACAAACGCCCCAGCCGTGCTGGTGCACCGGGGGAAGAAGCTGCAAAGTGCTTTAGAGAATGACCCTTTCATTTCTTCAGCCGGCAGGCTGGTCCTCGCGCTGTTCCTTGGCAAGCGCCGTGATGTGCTTTTCCTCTGGCTTGTGGAAGTTCGCAGCTGAATTCACTTGAGTGGGAAGTGAATGCGTGCCTGGCTTTCGTATTACTTTGCACACATTTTTTCCCCAGTAGGGATCATGTGAAGAGGCAGTTGCTGTAGCCTCTTGACAAAAGCAGTTAAGAGCTGGAGTAAGGATTCCTTTTTAATGAAAATAATTATTTTATACGCCAATTTGTTGTGGATACAAATGGAAATATAACCAGTTTAGACACTATTTTAGCTCTGCGTTTGGTGGTATGTCTCGCGGTCAAATTGAAATACTTGCAAATTCATCATTTCTCTCTGAACCATGCTAGGATTGTTTCATGTTTTCCCTGATATTTGGGAGGATTCTGTTGTTGATGTTTGCTGCTGCTGGCAGAAACCTTGCAGTGACATCTTTTTCCTCCCTCCAGGCAACTCTCCAGACATCACCAGCTGGCCATACAACTTCATTTCAGATGTTCAACAACACCTACAAGCTGTATTCGTACAGGTTAGTTGTGGGAAAGAGAGCACACTATAGAGATAGAGCTTTCTGTTGAAGCCAGCGGGATCTAGGTGTTCTGCCGAAATGGGGCCCTTGCAAATGAATACTGGGAAGAAGCAGAGAAACCTGAGCAGCAGCATCATGGTGGATTAATCCTGCCAGATGACCACCAAGCCGCTCTGTCACCCCCCTTCCATCAACAGGGGAAAGAAAATACCACAAAAAGCTCATGGGTCAAGGTAAGGACAGGGAGGTCACTTACTAGATGCTGTCATAAGCAAAACAGACTCGACTTAAGAGAATTTAATTTAGTTTTTTGCCAATTAAACAGTAGGATAATGAGAAATAAGACCAAAATCAAAAAAATGCCTTCCCCGCCACCTCTCCCTCCTTCCCAGCCTCAGCTTCAGTCCCAGCTCTTCTACCTCCTCACTGCCGAGCGGCGCAGGAGGGTGAACGAGGGTTGCAGTCAGTCAGTTCATGGCGCTCTGTCACTGCCATTCCTTCCTTCTCGCTGTCTTCCCTGCCTCCCAGTGTTTTGGCACAGAGGGAAGCAGCTTCTTCCCACCCAGGTATCTTTGGGGTATCTTTGGGCTCAAAAAGAGCCCGATTCTGTATGCTAGAGGCTGTGCTGCCTTTGAGGAGGGTAGAAGAAACGTTAGGGGAATGCCTTCCGCGTTCCCAGTTCTTCAAGAGCCAGGTTACCCTTGGCAGCTATTGCCTGTGCTTTTTCAAAGACAGATTGTCCTTCTGGGTAAGGGTGACGTGAGAGTAGGTTGTCACACTGTTCCCCTTACGTGCGTCAGCTGCTGACACCAGCCGTTTCGCTGGGACCACGTCGAGGAGATTGGCGTGTCCCCGGCCGAGTTGTCGGTGGGAGTATCAGAGGAAGGATGTTTGTTGTTCACGGAGGCTTTTATCCCTTTGCAGTTACCTGGGACTCGGGCTGATGTCAGCAAGGCTCGCCATTTTAGGAGGAGTTGAGGGAAAACCCTGTAAGTTATGGCCACTCCTCAAGCCTTGGCTCTGAGCGTAGGGTACGTAGCCCTGTTGTGGGGGGAGGAGTCATCTGTCCCCTTCCCAATGGGCTCCTGAGTGGTATGTGGACTCCTGTCGCCATAGCTGGGTGCATTTGAGATGAATGCAGGAGGTGACACTGCTAGATCCCAGGAGGCCTGCATTCTTGCCAGCCCTGGTGGGGCAGGGGACATCTGAGCCATGACTGGGGCTTGGAGGTGCCTCGCTGGGGCTGTGGGACAGGATGGAGCAGGGCTGGGGGGCGGTGAGGGATCTGCAATTAACTCCTTGTGCTTTTCCCTAATGCGGCTTTGGTTTACTTCCGCAGTAGGAGAAGGGGAGGAATTGGTCAGCCCTTGTTTACCACCTGGCTTCAAATCTGAATGGCAACATGCAGAGATAGTGTACAAAATTAAAGGACAGAAGGCAGGTATAGTGATTTATCGCTCTTCCTATCTAGGCCAGCATGCGATTAGCAGAGTTAAATGATCTTGCAGAGACGCTGGAGTCTCTGTTTACTGTTCTGTCTGGCTCCTCCTGCCGTGCCGTTGAAGAGATTCTGCAGCTCTTCCCTCTTGTGCCGTGGTGTCCGTCTGTCCAGTCGGTAAAGCTGCTGGTAGTAATGCAGGTGGAGCTGGGCAATCCCCGAACAGGTCCTGCAAAATCCTTCTGCCGCGGGTGATGTTGTCCATCTCTGATCTATCGCATTCTTCGTCCCAACCCGAGGGTGGTTAAGTCTTGCTTCTGGAAGATGCGGCTTTCAGTTCTCTGTGAAGAGCTCATGAAGTGCTGTTGTGCAAAAGGGAGCCTGTTTCCTGCCAGCTCCTAGGTAAATTGTGTGTATATTTAATTCTCTGGGTTTCTTTGCCTTCTTTTAGGTGAGCCTCTGTATGAGTCCTGTTCTAACAAAGTGGCAAAGATGCTGTACAAAAAAGTCCATAAAGCTGAGGAAGTGAAGGACTTGGATTTTTACACTTTCTCCTACTACTACGACCGTGCGGCAGAGGTTGGTCTCATAGGTACGTTTGCTCCTGCTTTATTTCATTTTAAACCACAAGTCGTAGAAGAAATACAACACTTGTACACGTCAGGCTGCTTTGCTAAGCTGCGGTGAAATTTAGTCCTTTGTTCCACTGCTGCGCAGCGTTGGTCTCGAGTGGGTATTGGATGCTGTTTAATTTCTATAGAGAAGGGACTGCAGCTTCTGGTAATGTTTTTTAAACAAACTGCCTGCAGTTCAGAAATCCTTGGTGTCTGATGAACTCTGCAATCCAAAATAGAAAAAAAAAAGGCCTCATAACGATAAACAAATTTCTTGGGCGGTGCGTTTTGCTTCACTGACCTTTTTTAGGCCGGTGAGGAGATCTCAGGCTAGTTGGGACAAACATACCCTCCCTCCTCAGCCACTTTGCTTTCTGAATAGTTTCAAATTTAATGAAATCAAATAAATCAGAGCACCGCTGCCCTGTCAGACCTGGTCAAAGGCGTTAACTGCGTTCAGGCATCACAGGGCAGGGCAGCACAGACGTGGGGACAAGGTGGAAGAATCTGTACAACTATGTTTCTCTAGGAACCAAGGCTAAAAGTTCTTCATAAAACACCACTTTTCAATCTATATTAAGACTCTTTTAAAGGCTCGTTGCTCGTTGCAAGCGTGAGTTTTGTCACTGATTTCAGTGGCTCGAGGTTTGATTTCCAAACAGCTTTTGTGACTTGAATCTACAATTGCCTTTATACGAAAACCATAAAAGACCACTTGTTTTTTTTCTTTTTTTTCTTTCAGACAAAGAAAAAGGAGGAAGCTTAACTGTTGGTGACTTTGAAATCGCAGCTAAATACGGTGAGTAAAATCCGATCGAACACACACCAGTAGTTGCGTGTAAATTCAGACCCAGGTGGCAAATGTGTGCCATGCTAAGAAGCCTGATTTTTTTTTAAGTAAAGTTTTTTTTGTTTTAAGTTACTGGGGCACCACTTCTGAGCACCTCTCTCCATAGCATCTCACCAATAGTTCCACTTATTTCTGAAAATCTCAACTATTTTTTGTATTAATTCTTGCTTTTGCAGCCCACGTAAGACACATCTTATAATACTTATATTTCAAAACTCTCTCAAGAATTACTAATAAACTTGCCAGTTAACAGTTGTCCTGAAATCATGCTTTCAAAGTCGATGGGCGGGTTCTCACCCTGTTAGAAGAACCTGTTCTAGTCGGGTTTATTTTTTGGTTTTTTTTTTGTCTCGGGATTTGTTTATGTGCTTGATTGTTAATCGGAAAAGAGGAAAAACCGGTTCGTAGCTTTTCGCTTCATCGGCCGCACAGAGAACTGCCTGTGCAGATTTACAAATGTAAACAGGCTTTTCTTAACATCACAAACTCAGGCTTTGATTGAAATGACACGGGACTTCTCGGTCAACTTTATGAATGAATGAACGATTGTTGCAGCTCTGATTTCTGGACTACCGTTTGGGTAGTTCATCCTCAGAAAGGAAGCGGGATTTATTTTGTTTGTCTTTTCTTTTGGATTTGTTTTTTTTTTTTTTCCCTGTGGTTTTGTCAAGGTCTGTTGAGTGCTTATGCTTGAGAAACAGAAAGATGCCTGAGGTTGCTCAGGTTTTTAAAGGCTTGAAGTAGATAGAAGGAAGAAAAGTTGGAGGAGGCCCTTTTCATCCTTTCCTGGAGAATTACAAGAAACTCAGCTGTCTCGGGAGAGACATAACACCTTGATCTTCCTTCCAGCGTGCCAAAGCTTTTCTGCTTCTGCTAACGTGTGTGTGTGTGTCATTTCAACTCCGTTGTAACAGGTTCCACCACTGCACAACTCAGCTGACAAGGTGTTTGATGGATTCACGTTCAAAAAACCACGTGAGGTTCTTGGAAGCTGGGCTGATGCTGGGCCTGAGCCCGCAGCGCGCACTCAGACACTGTTTTCTCTCTCCTTAGTGTGTAAGACCATGGAAATCAGCCCCGGAAGCAGCCCTTTTCTCTGCATGGACCTCACGTACATCACCTTCCTCCTGCAAGAGCTGGGCTTCCCCAAGAGCCAGGTCTTTAAGGTGACGCACAGAACGGATCGCTGGGGAGGGCGGGTGGGAGGGAGGGTGCCGAGGCTGCAGTTGTCGTCGCCAGTAGCTCGGTCCTTGATTTGCCTTCTTGCTCTGTGACTGGAGGGGGACACTGTCCCCACGGTGGTGATAACCAGTTGTGATAACCTTCAGCACTGTATTCACCTCGCGGGTTTCTCCTTCTCCCAAAGAATTGTGTTTTAACTTTTTTGTTTCTCCCCCCACGCACACAGCTTGCCCGGAAAATTAACAATGTGGAAACGAGCTGGGCGTTGGGAGCCACTTTTCATTACATCGACTCGCTCAATAGACTGCAGTACTGAAGCTCCTCGAAGGTAACTTTGGGGAATATTGGTTTTTGGAAGCCCAACAGCGGGAGAATCTGTTGAAGGGCCTGCTTTTGGCCCCTTCCCTCCCACCCACTGCCGAGTCCCCTCCATCACTAGCTCTTTTTTACAGTGCAGAGGGCAGCCTCTAAAGAGGAAGCCTTGATTTGACGGCGGCTGCGGTCGGCTTGATGTAAAGCTTGATCATCGTTGAAGGAAAACCAGGAGCCTGCAGGACATCTATGATCTCTATGAGAAAAACACACCTTTTTTTTTGGAACGTGCCCGTACTGTGAGCTTGTGCTGTGCCGAAGTCGCTGTAGGAAATGGTCACTCCAGAAGGAACTCTTTACCGTCCTGACCTCAGGGCGGGTTTTTTTCCTGTTTGTCAGCATTTTTTGTCCGTGACGAGTTTTATTTTACTACTTCCCTGTTTGAAGGTGAACTTTGCGTGCGCGCGTGCGTGTGTGAGGCAGCAGCGTCGAAATGCCCTGTGGAAGCCTCAGCCCTGCTTTCCGCAAAGCTCGGGGGCGCTCCAGAAACTGGATACGGACTCGGAGGTGGGAATCGGGGCCCCCTACGCCCCGTAGGGTTAAAGCTTACACCCTGATGTTGGTTCCCTGGCCGTTGGGAGACCTGGGTGGTGGAAGACGACATCAGATTTGCCAGATCTGGAGGAGGAAGGCCTGAGAGTTGGGTAGAGGGCTAACGATGGGTTTGACAGCTCTGATGGATGGGGCTAAGATCGATGAACAAGGCGCGGGCACAAAAATAAACCCCCGAGCGCGGCTCGTTTGGACCTCACAGGCGTTTGTGCCCTGGCAAGGTGGATGCAGGGCTCGGGATGGATGGATTTAGGTGGTTGGTTTGGGTGCCGGCTTCCTGCAGACGCATCTCACTTTGAAAAATGAATGTATTGTGGTCACAGCGAGCCGTGGCCGGGTAGCTGCAATGCACCACTCCAGCAGAGTCCTGTCCGCCGGCTTGGAAGGGATCTTGGGGGCAGCGGGAGCTGGAGAGGACGTGCTGCGCTGTTTGTAATCTACGTGTGGAATCGTGATGTATTCGTGTGGGTGTTTAGAGCAGACCCCAGTGGTCTTTTTGGGGGTGCAAAAGAGCCAGTGGCGCGTGCCCCAGCTCGTGGGTTGGTGGCCACAGCCTGGTCCCCTTCCCCGGGGCAGCGAGAGGTGGCACGGCGGCGTGTGGTGCTGTGTGGCTGCTGCCACTGCAGCCGAGCCTACAGGGGACACTTGAACCCCGCTGTGCTGACAATAAAACCCCAATTTAAAATGAAAATGCGCTGGTGCTGGTGTGGCTTTTAGCGCCAGAGCCTGCAAGGGTGAGCGGGTTGAGAAATGATGTGTTCTGATGCCATCCCTGTCCCCTCATGCTGTCAGTCCCCCACACCATCCCTGTCCCCCCACACCATCCCTGTTGCCTCAAGCCATTCCCACCCCCTCACACTGTCACGGCCCCACATGCCATCCTTGTCCCCGCAAACCATCCCAGTCCCCCTTTATGCCATCCCCGTCCCCACACTCCGTCCCAGCCCCCTGTGCTATCCCCATCCATCCCCACACACCATCTGGGTCCCTACACACCATCCCTGTCCCCTTTATACCATCCCTGTCCCCTCACACCATCCCCATCCCCTTGTGGCAAATAAGGGCACGGACTCCGCCAAGTAATGAAGCGAAGACGTTTCGTATGTTATTTTTACAGCATATATAGTTTCTTTCTTACCATGCACTGAGCTCTCTGCACAGATAGGTCGTGGGGCCTGTCCACACGCCGTTATGCGCAATACAGTTGGCTACGTAGAAGTGTTCATGCCCCTATGTTATCCAAACATTATTATCTGTTATTTTCCTCACTAGATTTCATACCACACAAATAATGCCATATAAAGACATTGTCTTACTGTTCTCAAGGCTTCCTTCCCATCACTGCAAGAACACCTGCTGAGCTCTCGCTCCGCAGCGCGTCTCCACAATTCCTCACTCTCCACATCCCCTCACGCCATCCCTGTCCCCTCAAACTATCCCTGTCCCCTCACCATCCCTGTCCCCCCATGCCACCCCTGTCCCCTCAAACTATCCCCGTCCCCTCACACCATCCCTCTCCCCTCACGCCATCCTTGTCCCCCCACACCACGCCTGTCCCCTCACACCATCCCTGTCCCCCCATGCCATCCCTGTCTCTCACGCCATCCCCGTCACCCCCAAATCATCCCAGGCACCCACACCATCCCTCTCCCCTCAAGTCACTCCCATCCCCTCACACTGCCACAGCCCCAGATACCATCCCTGGCCCCACAAACCATCCCAACC